>SKCR01029578.1:0-75261 GCA_019454045.1 Zanthoxylum bungeanum | reverse complement strand
CTTAATTTGGATCAACTCTCGGGATGGCTTGCTTACTATGAAGTTTTGTTATGATCTTTTGATACTAAACCACCTTTTGCAGTATTTGATGTGGTAAGACTTGGACTAATTTTACTCTCCTTAAATGCTCTTATTTGGTATGGCACCTTTTACAGAATAAACTTCCCACCGATGATGTTTTACGTAGAAGAGGTATTTGTATTGTCTCATGTTGCATTCTTTGCATTACTTTACATAGTTGTGAAGATATTAATAATTTATTTCTTTACATAGTTGAGAATCATCGGAAGCCTGATGTATCTCACAAATTGCACAAGACTTGATATCGCTCAAGCTGTAAACATGCTTAGTAGATATACGAGCAATCCAAGACATAACCACTGGAAAGCCATAGTAAGAGTTTTGAGGTATCTGAGAGAAACTTCAAAATATGGTCTGCATTATACAAGATATCCTACTGTTCTACAGGGATATAACGATGCTAACTGGATATCTGATACAGTTGATTCCAAATCTACGAGTGAATTTGTTTTCACATTTAGTGGTGCAGCTGTGTCATGGAAATCCTCGAGGCAAACATGCATTGTCCGGTCTACTATAGAATCAGAATTCATAGCATTAGACAAAATAGCGGAAAAAGCGGAATGACTTCGAAATTTCCTAAAGGATATTCCTAATTGGCAAAAACCAGTGCCAGCGATAAGCATACATTGTGATAGTCAATGGGCTATTGGGAGAGCCCAAATACAATGTATAATGGTAAGTGTCGACACATACATCGCAGACATAATACCATACGACAACTGCTCTCAAGTGACATAATATCGATCGATTATGTGAAATCAAAGGAAAACCTAGCGGATCCACTTACTAAAGGTTTACTTAGAGAGCAAGTTGAGAAGTCATCAAAGGGAATGGGCTTGAAGCCTATAAATTAAGAATTGTCACTGTGTAAACTCAACCTAGCTGACTGGAGATCCCAAGATCTAGGTTCAAAATGGATAACTGAAACTTTGTGCAATTCAAAACAAGCATTGTAGAGTTGTATACTCTTTCCCATTTCGATAATGACGCATAGTACTGTCTGTCAAGGCTAGGATAAACGAAGGCTTTTAATGATCACTATATTAGGAGACGAGTCCTAATGGGGGTAAAGACATATTACCTCTTTATTGTAGATCACCTATTTCAAGTAAGAAGTGAGGCCGCTTCCATGGGATTTTTACAGGCTGAATTCTCTAAAGGACTTGATGAATCCATGACCAATATTCATGGCCGAAATGAACACAACCATAGAATGAGAAATGGTCGAAGTAAAGCTGTGTGTTGGCAATTGTCTTGGTTTACACCAACAACGGAACAGTTCAAGACTATGGGTCACTGGTTCACCAAGTAAATCCGATTGTCATTCACTAGGAAATATTCAAGGAGAAAACTACCTATTTCGATGCAGTTTTATTTCACGAGAACTCTCTTAGTGTCTGCATGAATATTTGGAAAATTATGGGGGATTGTAAGAAATTTTCAAAATATGGTTGTAAGAGTTTATATACAGGAAATGAAAGGATGTAATCCTTAAGTGAAGAGATTAAACCCTTAGGTTTAAAGGGAATGATATGTCCTTTAAGTAAATGACATAACCCTTAGGAATTGTCTTAATAGATATAAAGGTACATTTTCAATGGTAACCCTCCATGTCTATAAATAAGGCATTACATTCCCATTTCAATTCACTGAATTTTCTATATACATTCTCTAAGAGCCTTGCATACTAGAAAGTCTTTTAAGAAAAAGAGAGTTTCCACCATTGTCTTTGTTCAAGATCTTGTTAAAGGAGTGCCCATTCTACAAGAAGCATCCAACGAATCCTGGGAGAACATTAGCCACATAGCATCTGTAGAGCACCGAGACGGGGGCTAATAAGACAGAGACATCTCGACTTGGATTTCGTTTTCAGTATCTTCAATATTTTTCCAGGTTTTTCTTATTCTACTAAGATTTATGATTTAAGGTTGGCATGGTAGTAGATCTGTTTGGTGCATGTTAAATTTCTTTTAATGACACATATTTTACAATAATCTTAAGTGTAAGTGTCCTAGACATGCCCAAGGTCTCTAAGTCATGATATGTGTGTGAATAAATCAAAGACAAGTTGCGGAATTTACTTACTTTGATCGGTTGAGATTTCAAAAATCAAGAGATGTAGATGAAGCTCCAAGCTTTCTATGTTGTTTCCAACTCAATGATGAGTTTCCCTATCATCTTAGTTGACTCCTTTAAGTGCTAGCTTGTAGAAATTTTGCAACAAAATTCCATGGGAGGGAGAAGAGTGCTCGGCTTTGTGTGGGAGAGAAGTGAAATTTTTTGGTTTTTGTATTTTATTTTCTAAAAAAACACATACCAAAGTCAACCACCAAAAGTTGTGTATTATAATCTATATCAGGCATAGTATACTAAGTATTGCGTATTACGATCCAGTATCAGATGTCACATGCTAGGCCTGGGGCTGGAATTGTGTCTGTCCCGTACGAAGCATATATCAGATCACAAGCAACTAGTCTCCTTAATCGGATAATCATGACCTAGTCATATTATCCCGATAGCTGTAGCATATTAGAGTACTAGTTCTGTATCCATGCGTGATCATCATCTTCATATGACTAAAGTGATACTTCCATCTAGACATCAACCCAATACACTACGATTCTCAGTAAACCCAGAAGAGGCGTACACAGAACCTGTTAAAGCCCCGAATGACCAAAACCAAAGCGTACTGATTGTCGCAAGTATTAGCGATGCAAGTCTCAGGTTAAGACCAAATACACCTACCCTGATACGGATTCCCATAGACACATAGTCATACTACCAATGGGATTCCGAGGGGTCTATCCAGAGCGAAGCTGTTCCCGGTCCAACGGCTAACATAACCTCTTATCACATTTGCATAAGTATCATATACTTAAATATATGAGAACTATGCCATTAAGCTTCCATAACGCGCACAAGTGTAATACTAGTCTATTTCGCATTATCGATGTCCAGTCTCGATAATACTACGACTAGTGATATTTAATGATTGAACCGTTCGTGGATTAATACTTTTTCATACCTTATTAATCCGGAACTAATCATAAAGACTTTTATCATTTATATATATTAAAGTAATCTAATTACAAAATGATAAAATAGCAATTTCATTTGTCACATAGTTAATTTGTACAAAAACCATAATGTCTTTTACAAATAGTGATGCTATGGGTTATAATTGTCCAACAATCTCCCACTTGGCTCATAGCCAATCACTCAAGTATCTAACACCTGAACTATGTACGTGTCGCTCAAAGTTCTATTGAGAAATAGCTTTCGTCAGCGGATCTGTAATGTTGTCATCTGAAGCGATCTTTTCGATCTTCACATCGCCACGATGTATGATCTCACGAATCAGATGGAAACGTCGAAGTACATGCTTGGATCGTTGATGAGACCGCGGTTCCTTAGCCTGTGTCATAGCCCCATTATTGTCACAATACAAAGGAACAGGCTCAGCTGCTAACGGAACTACTCCTAATCCAATTAAGAATTTACGGATCCAAACTGCTTCTTTTGCTGCCTCAACTGCAGCGATATATTCCGCTTATGTTGTTGAATCAGCAACAATCTCTTGCTTGGAAGATTTCCACCTCATTGCTCCGTTGTTCAAACAAAATATATACCCAGATTGCGACTTAGAGTCGTCTTTATCGGTTTGGAAATTTGCATCGGTGAACCCAGTCACCTCAAGTTCTCCATCTCCATATACTAAGAAAGCATCCTTAGTTCGTCTAAGATACTTAAGGATGTTCTTAACAGCAATCTAATGACCATAACCTGGATCGGCCTGATAGCGACTGCACATGCTCAAAGAATATGAGATATCAGGTCGTGTACATATCATGGCATACATGATCGATCCGACTGCAGAAGCGAATGGGATCCGACTCATGTTATCTCTCTCATCTTGAGTTTTAGGACTTATGTCCTTAGATAAAGAGACTGGTAGCAGTCCCCTCTTAGACTGATCCGTGTTGAATCTCTTCAACACTTTGTCAATATACGAACTCTGGAAGAGTCCAAGCAGCTTTCTAGATCTATCCCGGTAGATCCTTATTCACAGAATAAAGGCTGATCCTCCCAGATTTTTCATGGAGAATTTTAATGAAAGCCAAGCTTTCACCGATTGTAGCATGAGAATGTCAATGCCAATAAGCAATACATCATCAACGTAAAGGACAATGAATGTCAGTACGCTCTCACTAACCTTCTTATATACATAAGGATCATCTTCGTTTTGAATGAAAGCATATTCTTTTATGATCTCATCAAAATATTGGTTCCAAGAACGCGATGCTTGCTTCAATCCATAAATGGATCGATTTAACTTGCAAACCTTGTTTGCATGTTTTGGTACGACAAAACCGTCAGGCTGTTGCATATAAATATCCTCCAAAAGGTTTCCATTAAGGAAAGCAGTTTTGACGTCCATCTGCCATATTTCATAATCGAAATATACAGCAATCACAAGCAATATCCGAATGGATTTAATCATGGCAAAAAGTGAAAAATTTTCATCGTAATCGACACCATGTCATTGACGATACCCTTTCGCTACAAGCCTAGCTTTGTACGTTTGAATGTTACAATCCATATCGGTCTTCCTCTTGAAGACCCATTTACAACCAATCGACTTAACGCCTTCTGGTGCATCAACCAGTGCCCAGACTTGGTTGGTATACATGAAATCCATTTTGAATTTCATGGCATCTTGCCATAAAACGAAGTCAATACCTTGTATCACTTCCTCATATGCAGCCGGCTCATTATCCTCAATAAGATTTATATCTACATGAGGTGAGATCAGAAACCCATACCTCTCAGGTTGTTTTCTGACTCTCTCCGATCTACGTGGTTCTTGTGTATTAGAAGATTGTGGTACAGTCTCATCCCTGATGAACTGTTCGTGTTCCGTTAGGGAGTCAGTGCCAGGAACAGTATCACTATGATTTTCATCGAGTTCTACTTTCCTCCCACTTACCACTGCATTTAGGAATTCCTTTTCAAGGAAAACTGCATGGAGAGCAACAAATACTTTGTTCTCTTGTGGGTTGTAGAAGTAATATCCTTTGGTTTCCCTAGGATAACCTATAAATAGACACTTATCCTATTTGGGTTCTAGTTTGGTACCATCCAAACGTTTAACGTATGCCAAGAATCCCCAAATCTTCAGGAATGAGAAACCCGATTTCTTTCTTGTCCATATTTCATATGGAGTCTGTTCAATAGACTTTGACGGAACCTTATTCAAAATAAGTATTGTACTGTTCAATGCGTATCCCTAGAAGGAAATTGGTAGCTCAGTGCGACTCATCATAGACCTTACCATGTCTAACAAAGTTCAGTTTCTCCGTTCGGACACACCGTTTAGTTGAGGTGTTCCGGGAGGAGTCCATTGTGAAAGAATACCATACTCTTTCAAGTAATCGAGAAAATCATTGCTCAAGTATTCTCCACCACGGTCTGATCGTAATGTTTTAATACTTTTGCCGGTCTGTTTTTCTACTTCGTCTCAAAACTCCTTGAATTTTTCAAAAGTTTCCGAATTGTGTCTCATAAGATACACATAACCATAATGCGATGCATCATCCGTAAATGTTACGAAGTATTCATATCCACCTCTAGCCTGGCTAGACATGGGCCCACATACGTCACTATGAACGAGGGCTAACAGTTCAGTGGCACGAACACCTTTATCGCTAAAAGGCGTTTTAGGCATCTTGCCAAATAAACAAGATTCGCAGACATCATATGAATTATGATCAAATCCGACCAAGTATCCACTCTTCGAAAGTGTGGATCTGCGAGTCTTGTTAATGTGTATCAGACGACAATGCCACTTATAAGTTTCATATGTTTTACTCATTTTGAGCCTTTTGTTTGTCATATTATATGTTTGAGATTCATTTATATTCAAAATATAAAGACCATTATTTGCATCAGCAGTACATATCTCAAAATCATCTTTATAAACAAAACACCCAGTGTTTCGGAATACAAAAGTATACCCGCTTTGGGTCAAACAAGATACAGAGATAATATTTCTATTCAAACTAGGTATATAATAACAGTCTGTTAAATTAAGTACATGCCCCGAGGGCAGTTCCAAAACAAAAGTCCCTACAGCTAAAACAACAACTCTGGTCCCGTTTCCAACTCATAGGTCAATCTCGCCTGAGGCCAGTCTCCTGCTAATCCGTAGATCCTGCACATCAGTACATATATGAGTACCACATCCAGAATCAAAAATCGAATTTTTAAAACTAGAAGTAGACATGTTTATCTCAATAACAAACATACCTGAAGCCGGAGCCTTGCCCGCCTTCACTTCATTCATATGTGCCTTGTACTCACGACAGTCATGCTTCCAGTGACCCCGTTTGCTACACTGCAGGCAGACATCTTGGGATTTGTCATTTGCCTTCCCAGAAGACTTTGATGATTTGGCCTTGCCTTTTCTTTTCTTCTTCTTCACACCTCCAGAAGCCTTCGGCCAAGCCTTGGCCTTCTGAGATGGTGAAGCAAAGTGCGCCTCGTGCTTCTTGCCCTTCAGAAGCTCTGACTCTGCTTCTTTCAGCAATGCCATCAACTCTCCAAGAGTATTCTCTTGGTTCATCATATTGTAGTTCATGATGAACCCGCCCCAACAGTCAGACAGAGACTGTAAAATCAAATCTATGAAAGTCTCAGCCTCAAAGGTTATGCCCAGCTGACCTAGCTGTTCGATGTCAGCAATCATCTGCGACACATGGTGCTCGAAAGATGTACCCTATGACATGCGAGAGCGAAAGAGCTTCTTCTGTAATTCATACTTCTGAGATCTAAGGTTAGATCTATGAAGGTCCTTCAATTTCAACATTATGTTGTAGGGATCCAATCCCTTATTTTGACGATGAAATTTAGGGGTCATTGCGGCAAGCATGATAGACTGAGCAGCTGAGTTGTCATCACTATGAGTCTTCCAAAGCTCATAATCAACAACCCGCTCATGTCCAGGCTCAGGCCCGAGAGGTCTGTCTAATACATAGAGCAACTTCTCGGCTCCCAGGACAATCATGAGATTCATCTACCATTCTGGAAAATTAGAACCATTAAAGACATTATCACCCATGATGATGTCCCTAACATTGATCTTTCCAGTCATCTTGATTGCAATAGGCTAACTATTCAATCAATGATATCGGGTATAGTCAAATGTAATGATTACTATAGTCCAACTATATAATCAACTACAAATGATATTTTAAGGGTACAATCCAACTGTTCAATAAAAACAATAAAGTATTAGTCCAACTAATAAATATATGTAACGACGAAAAATAAAGCGCGTATTTAGCAAGTATTAAATGAAATTGCAAATTTAATACTGGCCTCCCACTATTTTTCGGCGAGCCTCTAACCCTCTATTGAGTACTCGGGAAACCTAGTTTCCTAGTAGGCTATGATCCCGTTAAATAACACAAAACCTTGACTTTGGCCAACAAGCTGTATGAAACTTAACTAGGTAGATCTCTAAGATCAATTGGATCTCATCCAATTCCTAGAACCGGTAGGTGGACCTCCAAGTCCAAATATATATCCAATATATATTTCCTAACCTTTTCCTCTGAATCAACTAAGCCTTGGCTTTGGCTCAACAAGCTTAATGATTCCAGTTAAGTGTGACCCATTGACAGTGGGAAAGCTTCATAATCCACGTCGATGTACATAAGTGACCTTGACTTTGGCCAACACGTCACAACTGCCCAAGACATGCGATATATAAAAAAAGCCTTCGTGGTTCAAACATATCCGCGATGGACAATGATCTTGACTTTGGCCAACAAATCAAAGCCAATCTTAGATCTTGAGAGAGAACCACTCAATGGAAGGAAAACGCTTAATGTTGTAGTGAGGGGTTTTTTGCGTAAATTGACATCCAATTTATTATCTTTGATTAGGTCTCATCATACACCCTTAAGCATGCATTCTAAAAGCATAATAAGCCACGAATAAATTAACAATGATATGCGGATGGATATATAACAAATTATTCCTAGAACAAATCTCTCACTTTCCTCTCTCCCGCTTGCACTATTCATACTTCTACCCAATTACATAATACATTAAAGAAACCTCATTAACATTGAGGGGAATTGGTGAGAAGAGAAATACAAAGAGTAAAGAGATAATAGGCTGGACACGTAGGTCCAATTTAATAAATTCTAAATTTATTACAACAATTTCCAAAATTGCCCTCACCCTTCTAATATCCATCCGATATATATTATTCATACAATACATCCATGTATTCACACAAAGCATGTTATTCAATCAATCTAATCCAATTAATTAATCTTTGAATTAATGACCATCCAATGTTCAAACAACGATTTGATTTGCGCGAGTCCAACTCGTTTAAGAACAAATACTCAAAGTACGTATTCTTGAATTATATCAAACTATAATTTTAAATCCAATTTAATTTGTATCCAATACTAATTCATATTTAATTCCAAATTAAATAATTACACTTATTTTAGTGCCTTTTAGACTTAGATTCTAAATCTAATCTAAATGGGTCTCAAAGGCCTAATTAGTATCCAATACTATTTTAATTAAAGTCCAATGAGCTTTTAATTAATTCTTAAGGCATGGGCTTTGGCAATTATGGATCCAATCCAAGATGCCAAGGCCCAATTAGGAATCATCATTTGCATAAAATCAATTTTGGTCCATTAGGCCCAATTAAATATTAAAAGGCCCAAAAGTTATATTTGGACTTTATGGAAATGGCTTTAGGCCCAATTTGGATCCAATCCAATTGTCCAAAACCAAGCTTGGCCCAACCAAGCCCACTAAGCCCAAATACAACAAAATTAGCCCAATCCAATTTTAAAGACTAATTTAATTAATACAACATTCCAAATATTACATTAATTTTAATTAAAGTGTAATTTCCATAATTAATTAAACTAATATTTCCAAAACATCAATTAAACTAATTAATCATGCATTATAATATTCAATTTATGTCCAACACAATTGAAGCAAAATCAATCCATTTCATGCTTATGGTTCACGACAATTTGGGCATAATAATATCAAATCTTGATTTCAATCTAATTAAATCAACAATCAATATACATATAATGTCATAAATTCATCCAATAGTCAAATTAATAAAGAATCACCATGAACACTCATAGGGCTAGTTTCGGCCATGCTCAAGAGTTTGGGGAAAAATTAATCTAATCAATTTTCTCAATTCTTATGATGCACAAATCCAATTAATCATCATCAAAGCATAACCAAACAACCTATTTGGAAAAATCATGCTCAAAACACAAAATCCCCAAATAAAGTATATAAACCCTAGAAATTAATCATGCTTAGATATGGCTCTGATACCATTGTAAGTGTCCTAGACATGCCCAAGGTCTCTAAGACATGATATATGTGTGAATAAATCAAAGACAAGTTAGAGAATTTACTTACTTTGATCGATGAGATTTCAAAAATCAAGAGATGTAGATGAAGCTCCAAGCTTTCTATGTTGTTTCCAACTCAAGGATGAGTTTCCCTATCACCTTAATTGACTCCTTTAAGTGCTAGCTTGTAGAAATTTTGCAACAAAATTCCATGGGAGGGAGAAGAGTGCTCGGCTTTGTGAGGGAGAGAAGAGAGAAGTTTTGGTTTTCGTATTTTGTTTTCTAAAAAAACACATACCAAAGTCAACCACCAAAAATTGTGCATATCTTTCAAAAAGTAAAAACAAAGTGTGTTGGTTTTGGTTTGAGTGTTCCATAAGCAATCTAAGCTTTACTCAGTCAATAACAACTTCCATCAAATGACAAACATGTTGATGTAAGTCAAGTGGGTCCCACCACTTTTAAATTCCAAATTTAAGTCGAATAACTCAACACACAACTTCGCTCGGGCCCGGATTCATTTAATCCGATTAAACGAATTTTCCGTTGCGACGTAATTAAATCCAATTTAATTAAATAATAATGCCTCATAAAATTATTACGAAAATCGCTTACGAATTAATTCCAAATTAAATCCAATTTTAATTCCGTTTTGAAATCTAATTTCTATTAATATATCTAATATATTATTCAATCGATTAATTCCAAATTAATCGCGTTCTATCTTCTATTAGAATTTTATCTTAGATAAATTATTACCGTAATTAATTCCAGATTAATTTTCTCTCTCTTATAATTAATCCCAGATTAATTATGTTCTGTCAAATGTCATCGGTGAATCTTTGGGAAGCGACCCAAGAGATCTTTGGATATATTGGCAGTAAATCCGGTTGTCGTTCTATCCGAACATGTGCGTACCCCGTACCACGTTCTTACCGATTTACAAGACATGGTTGGCTTCTAGCAAAGCACCGTGCCTACCCAATTCTCCAGAAATATTCAACGAAGAATATATAATCTATATCAGGCATAGTATATTAAGTATTGCGTATTACGATCCAGTATCAGATGTCACATGTTAGGCCTGGGGCTGGAATTGTGTCTGCCCCATACGAAGCATATATCGGATCACAAGAAACTAGTCTCTTTAATCAGATAATCATGACCTAGTCATATTATCCCGATAGTTGCAGCATATTAGAGTACTAGTTCTATATCCCTGCATGATCATCATCTCCATATGACTAAAGTGATACTTTTATCTTGTCATCACACCCAATACACTACGATTCTCAGTAAACCCAGAAGAGGCGTACACATAACCTGTTAAAGCCCCGAATGACCAAAACCAAAGCGTACTGATTGTCGTAAGTATTAGCGATGCAAGTCTCAGGTTAAGACCAAATACACCAACCCTGATACAGATTCCCATAGACACATAGTCATACTACCAATGGGATTCCGATGGGTTTATCCAGAGCGAAGCTGTTCCCGGTCCAACGGCTAACATAACCTCTTATCACACTTGCGTAAGTATCCTATACTTAAATATATGAGAACTATACCGTTAAGCTTCCATAACATGCACAAGTGTAATACTAGTCTATTCCGCATTATCGATGTCCAGTCTCGATAATACTACGACTAGGGATATTTAATTATTGAACCGTTCGTGGATTAATACTATCTCATATCTTATTAATCTGAAACTAATCATAAGGACTTTTATCATTTATATATATCAAAGTAATCTAATTACAAAATGATAAAATAGTAATTTCCTTTGTCACATAATTAATTTGTACAAAAACTACAATGTATTTTACAAATAATGATGCTATGGGTCATAATTCTCCAACATTAAGAACTTATTACTTTTAGTATTGTTAGATGAGAATTTGCATGTATTAATAGTCAATTTTGTGGAAAAAAATATATTATGTGCTTGAAAAATACGCAAGGGCGTTCGAACGCCCGACGAATGCGTAGGAAAAATTTTGTTTTTTCATAAGAACATTCGAATGCGTCTTCAAACTCAACTCGAATGTAAACCCTCTGGAGCATTTGGTTCGAACGCGTTTTCGAACTCTACACGAACGTAAACTCTCTGGAACATTTTGTTCTAACGCGTTCCCAAGCGCTACACAAACGTGAACTCACTGGAACACTTCATTAGAACGCGTTTACGAATGCTACATGAACGTGAACTTACTTGATAGTTTCGTTCGAACGAAGAAACAAATGTGACACTAACGAAATTAATCTTGGAATTACTTTTAGATTAAAATAGACTTAGATTAATTTATATTGTCATAATATTAACTTAGTAAAATTATATATTATATTACAATAAACTTGGTAGTACAAATTTAATTTAATATTAGGGTGTTCAATTATCACAAGCATACACATAGTGATAAAGTTGAAATTTAATTATGTGTTGCATACTTGGTTGAGAATTAAAAGTGTAATTTTACAGACGTAATTCCATCCAAGCTTGATTGATTAATACACATATACACATATAATTCTACAAATATTATATTATGAATTGAAGTGTAATACTAAGTTTGAATGTCTAAGATATCTATTGAGAAAGTGTTTAAAGGATATTCAGTCAAAAAGGCGATAAGAGCCTAAGTGGGCACGAATTTAAGTGGTTACTCAGGACCCCCACCATCCTATGGGAATATTCTTTTATTTACTTATCATAAGAAACCTTAGTCGTAAATTCAAGGATTTATGTTATTTGGTACTCGTGTCCAATATAACAACGAGTGGACTCTTAGTATATCACTTAAACAAGATTATTCGTTTGATCGTTGTGTAATTTATCTTTGGTAGAATTATTGATTGCTGTTTGATTTTCCAGTTACATATGGCTAGCGGAAATATCGCAGTACCGGTCGCTCATGGAGAAAAATCGGAAAAGTTTGGTGGAGCAAACTTTAAACAATGACAGAGCAAGATATTATTCTACCTGACAACATTGCAGTTGGTTAAATACCTCAAAGATCCTCCGAGTTTTGTGGAGGGAGAAACAGAAACAGCCAAGCAACTGCGAGAAGAGACATGGTCGTTAGGTGACTTCTTGTGCAAGAAATACCTTTTGGGAGGACTTGAAAATACCCTGTATAATGTGTACCAAGTGTAGGCATTGCATTTTTACACATTAGCCCAATGATGAGTCTCGTATGGAGGCAACTACCTCTTTAGTAATGAAAGTCGCGGGAAACAGACGTTGGAAGGGTAAAGTTGGAAAATGGAATTTTTGTTGGATTTAACCTCGTTGTTTGGCTCCGGTTGTTTGTTGGACTTCCGTTTCAAAGCTTACCTAAGGCCCAAAACCCGAACCAAACCCAAACCAAACCCAAAATACCCAAGTCAAACCAAGCCCATGCCCAAGGAGGGGGATTCACGCCCATAGTGCCTTTATTCAGGTATATGCACATTTATCACATGTTTAAATCAAATAAAATCCTTACCTAAATAAAAGAAATCAAATCAAATCCCTACCAAATCAAATACAATCACAAATCCAAATTAGGAGATCCATTCCTTGTTAGACACCAATTAGGAGATTCTTTCCTATTCAAATTAGGAAAGTCTTCTCTCCTTGCCTATAAAAAGAGGCCTTCACCCCCCATTCAAAACCTAGCACATACATATCCCTCAAGCACGCCTAAGACACTCATCTAAGCCTCCCTTGCACGCCCAAGGATCTCCTTCAAGCCTCCATTGCCGAATCATCAAGCCAAAATCACCCTTTAGTGCCGCAAATCCACTTTCTTCATCTATACCCTTCACGCCCAACACCCAAACTTAAGCCCTCTTTGCTGCGTCTTTAGCCACCATTCACAGCCACAAAACACCCTCAAATAAACCTTATTCACAACCTTAAAGTCGTGCAAAATATCCCCCAAAAGCAGCCCCAATTGTGCGCCCAAGTCAGCCCTGAAAACGGCTTCACTGCACTAGTGAACTGCCGAGTTTAGCTTACTGTTCTGGTCAGTATTTGCTACGACTTTAGCCCATAAAATAGCCCTAAAATCACCTAGAAAACCCCCCAAAAACCTCCATAAAGTTTCCCTAAAAATATCCCACAAACGCACCTCCCTAAGCCTTCAAAATCACCCAAAACAGTCCGCCAAACCACCAAGACAGTGACCTGAAACGTAGCAGCGAAACAGCAGCGAAACGGACTTGAAACAGCAGCCCAAACAGAAAAACAGCGAGGAAAGATGTTGAGTTGGTGAACTAAAAGAGTAGCGGATCATTCACCCTTCCAACGGACGTGTAACGCCCTTTCTTAGACGACAAAAGAGGTTAGACCTGAGGGCACCTTTCTACTTATCTTCTTTATTGTTGTTTTATTTATTTTGATATATAATTGCATGAGAGTCGTTCGAAGCATGATGTGATTATTGGATGAGCGGGATATGTGTTCTCTTTTGTGGTATATCAGATGGAAACCCGGACGTAAATTCCATAGCCGACTCTGAATGGACGGTAGTATGGTCTGCACTCGGGATACAATGCCACGTACCACTTAAGATACACGCATCTCGTCTCATCCTAATTTGTATTTGAGCATGTTATAGTCTTTAGGTTGTATGTTTATTATTTAAAGCATGGTTTAATTTAGTTTGTTATTTATTTGTTAAAGCATGTTTAGGTTGTTCATTATGCATGTTCTTGGTTTATGATGTGTTTGGGTAATGATTTATACATGTTGGTTTAATGGCTCAATAGGCTTGTTGTGTTACATTGCGTGAAATTATTTGGATGAAAGCATGTTAGATCTAAGTACCCTTGAGCATGAATGATGAATATATTCGGTTAGTTTATTGCACAAATTATATCATCACAAGTGACATAAGTAAGGGACCATTCCGAACCCAACGGTTTGAGGTCTTCCCTTGCGAGGGGTGAGTGCGGCCTTAAATATTTGTCTCGGTTCACACCGGGTGGCGACTCCATGTTATTTCATACTTCTCAACTAGGCCGCGAACCTAGAATAGCGTCGCCCAGGTTCTGTTGTCTACACCAAGGCATGATTTCTGCGAAGATTCTCTGGGAATCTCTCGAGAAGAAATACAAAACCGAGGATGTCGGGCAAAAGAAATTTATCGTGGGTAGGTTCCTGGACTACAAAATGGTAGATTCATGAACGATAATGTCTTAGTTGGGTGAACTACACTTGATTATTCATGAAATATTGGATGAAGGAATGAAACTCTGTGAGATATTTCAAGTTTCCACAATCATTGAAAAGTTGCCTCCATCATGGAAGGACTTCAGGAGCTATCTGAAACATAAAAAGAAATAGATGAATCTTGAAGTCCTTGGGGTTCGATTGAGGATCGAAGAGGACAACATGAAGTCCGAGAAGGCCAACTACAAGACTATGGAGTTGATTCTTCCCAAGCTAACAAGAAGTTCAATGGGAAGTACTACAACTGTGGAAAAAATAGTCATATGGCAAAGGACTACATAAATAAGAAGTCTCAGGACAAAGACAAGAAAAATAAAAATGAGGCCCATGTAACTAAAGATGAACAGTTAACTGATGAGATCTCAGAATGAACCTCTAAGCTGTGGTAACATAAGCCAACTTGGTTAGGAATCCTAGAGAATGGTGGGTAGACACTGGGGCTACTCATCATATAATACTGATAGCAAAATATTTTCCTCGTATCAGAAGGTTGATGGTGGCGATCATCTGACAATGGGAAATTCGTCTACCTCTAGAGTGGTTGGACAAGTCACAATGGTTTTGAAGATGACATCCAGAAAGAAGCTTACATTGAAGAATGTCCTGCATGACTATTCTTACTAGTTAACTATATCCAAAACAAATATCTATTTTAGATTACTAATCGTGACTTAGTAACTAAGTCACTAACCATCTTGATTTTTCAAGAAAATTGGAACAACCGTTTCCGATAGTTTGAACTAATCTAACAGTATCTAAGTCTTCTGTCATTCTAGAACCTATTCTAGAAATACATAACCATAAGTAAAGTCAGAAAACATATTCAAATATTATGCATGCAGTTGATTAGAAGTATAATTCTATAAACAATATAGAATAAAGGAAAACAAAAGCAGCAAATTCCATAAAATTACACACTGCTTTAGTTATGGATTTTTAACCCAGCAGTGTCTCCCACTACTTTACGTAATACCGTAATGCCCAATAGAGAATGGGTATAAAAATAATTAAATCGAATTCCATAGTGAGAGTAGGATCCCATGAATATATTTCGACTCACAGCTTTAGCACGGTCTCGCCTACGTATATTCATTAGGTAGACAACTCATTGCCAATCACTCACTAGTGACTCCTGATTTTGGTCCTGATAATTTCTCGTTATGAAAGCTTTGGCACGTTCACAATGAGGGCTCTCTCCTTAGCAAGAATGGCTTTTAGCTTGTATTTGTTTCTGACAAGTTTGTCTTGACAAAAAATGATGTTTATGTAGGAAAATGATACCTCACTGAGGGCCTTTTCAAGTTCAATGTAATGACTGTCAATCGACACAATGCTAACAATAAAGCTACAACTTTCGCTTATATTATTGGGTCATAAAATGTATGGCATAGAAGGTTAGGACATGTTAATTATGATACAATGCATAAATTAATTAACATGGACCTTATACCTAAATTCGTAATTGATAACAAACATAAATGTGAAGCATGTGTTGAAGCAAAAATGCATAGAGCATCATTTCATTCCATAGAACTAAGTTCTGAACCCTTGAAACTTGTACACTCTGATATGTGTGATATGAATATTGTGCAAACAAGAGGCGGTAAAAAGTACTTTGTCACTTTTATCGATGATAGCACAAGATTTTGTTATGTGTATTTACTGAGGAGCAAATATGAAGCTATTGAGAGCTTTATACACTATAAGAACGAAGTTGAAAATCAACTTGGCAAGAAAATCAAAAGAATCAAGAGTGATAGAGGTGGTGAATATGTGTCACCATTTGGTGAATATTGTTCCAATCATGGAATTATGCACGAAACTACTGCTCCTTATTTGCCTCAACAGAATAGGATTGCTGTGCGTAAAAATCGATCCTTGAAGGAAATGATGAACACCATATTGACAAACTTTGGTTTACCCCATAACTTGTGGGGCGAAGCCTTGCTTTCCGCCAACTATGTTCTGAACAAGCTACCTCACAGAAGATTGGACAAGACACCATATGAATTATGGAAAGGTCATGTACATTCCTACAAATATATAAAAGTGTGGGGGTGTCTTGCCAAAATAATGGTTCATAAACCTATTAAGGTTAGAATATGGCCCAAAACTATTGATTGTATATTTGGAAATGCTCGCAACAGTAGTGCGTATCGATTCTTGGTACATAAATATGAAATTCCTGACATCAATCCAAATATGATAATTGAGTCAAGAAATGTGACATTTTTTGAAGAGAAATTTCCTTGTAAGGAAAGATAAAGAACATAGTCTCTCAAAAGAACTATTGATACTGTCAAAGACAGTGATCAGGTTGACCAAGAGTTAGATCAATATAAAAATATTGAGGCAATTGAACCTAGACGTAGAAAAAAAGAGCTAGAACGTCTAAGTCATTTGGACCCGATTTTCTAACATACTTGTTAGAAAATGAGCCTCATAGCTATAAAGAAGCAATGTCTTCATCAGAGGCACCTTTGTGGAAAGAGGCTATCAATAGTGAGATTGATTCCATCCTAGAAAACCATATTTGGGAGTTGGTTGATCTTCCTCCAGGTTGTAAGCCACTAGGCTACAAATGGATATTCAAACGGAAGATGAAACTGGATGGATCAATAGATAAGTACAAGGAAAGACTTGTCATAAAAGGTTATAGACAAAAAAAAGGCATTGATTACTTTGATACCTATTCACCAGTGACTCGTATCACGTCAATAAGAATGCTCATAGCCATAACAACTATATTTGGTCTTGAAATACATCAAATGGATGTAAAGACGACATTCTTAAATGGTGAACTGGATGAAGAGATTTACATGGAACAACCAGAAGGTTTCATTGTTCCTGGACAAGAACAGAAGGTGTGCAAACTTGTAAAATCCTTATACGGATTAAAACAAGCACCCAAGCAATGACATGAAAAATTTGACAAAGAGATGTTGTCAAGTGATTTCAAAATCAATGAGTGTGATAAATGTATATACACCAAATCAACTCAAAAATGATATGTCATTGTGTGTCTCTACATAGACGATATGCTGATAATTGGTAGTAATAATGAGATGATTCAGTCTAGCAAGAAAGTGTTGAGCATCAAATTTGATATGAAGGATTTAGAGTAGCTGATGTAATATTAGGAATTAAGATTTCCAGAACATCAGAAGGGTATATATTATCTCATACTCACTATGTTGAGAAGATACTTAAGAAATATAATAAAGGAGATCTAAATGTGGCTAAAACTCATGTAGACCTAACTATTCATTTATCAAAGAATATTGGCTCAAACGTATCGTAATTAGAGTATTCGAGAATCATCGGAAGCCTGATGTATCTCAAAAATTACACACGACCTGATATCGCTCAAGTTGTAAACATGCTTAGCAAATATATGAGAAATCCAGGACATAACCACTGGAAAGCCATAATAAGAGTTTTGAGGTATCTGAGAGAAACTTCAAAATATGGTCTGCATTATACGAGATATCCTATTGTTCTAGAGGGATATAATGATGCTAATTGGATATCTGATACAGTGGATTCCAAATCTTCGAGCGGATTTTTTTCACACTTGGTGGTGCAGCCATGTCATGGAAATCCTCGAGGTAAACATGCATTGCCCAGTCTACTATAGAATCAAAATTCAGAGCATTAGACAAAAAAAGTGGAAGAAGCGGAATGGCTTTGAAATTTCCTAGAGGATATTCCTAATTGGCCCAAACCAGTGCCAATGATAAGCATACATTGTGATAGTCAATGGGCTATTGGGAGAGCCCAAAATACAATATATAATGGTAAGTCTCGACACATACGTCGCAGACATAATACCATACGACAACTGATCTCAAGTGGCATAATATCGATCGATTATGTGAAATCAAAGAAAAACCTAGTGGATCCACTTACTAAAGGTTTACCTAGAGAGCAAGTTGAGAAGTCATCGAGGGGAATGGGCTTGAGGCCTATAAATTAATAATTATCACTGTGGAAACCCAACCTAGCTGACTGAAGATCCCAAGATCTAGGTTTAAAAGGGACAACTGAAACTTTGTGCAATTCAAAACAAGCTGTAGAGTTTTATACTCTTTCCCATTTTGATAATGACGCAGAGTGCTTTCTGTCATGGTTAGGATAAGCTAAGGCTTTTAATGAGGGTAAATGCATATTACCTCTTTATAGTAGATCACCTATTTCAAGTAAGAAGTGAGATCGCTTCCAATGGATTTTTACAGGCTGAATTCCCTAAAGGACTTGATGAATCCATGACCAATGTTCATGGCCGAAATGAACATAACCGTAGAACATGAAATGGTCGAAGTAAAGCTGTGTGTTGGCAATTGTCTTGGTTTACTCCAAAGACGGAACAGTTCAAGACTATAGGTCACTGGTTCACCAAGTAAATCCGATTGTCATTCACTAGGAAATATTCAAGGAGAAAGCTACCTATTTTGATGCAGTTTTATTTCATGGGAACTCTCTTAGTGTCTGCATGAATATTTAGAAAATTATGGGGGATTGTAAGAAATTTTCAAAATATGGTTGTAAGAGTTTATATATAGGAAATGAAAGGTTGTAATCTTAAGTGTAGAGATTAAACCATTGGGTTTAAATGTAATGGTATATCCTTTGAAGAAAATGATATAACCCTTAGGAATTATCTTAATAGACATAATGGTACCTTTTCAATGGTAACCCTCCATGTCTATAAATAAGGCATTACATTCCCATTTGAATTCACTGAATTTTATATATATATATTCTCTAAGAGTCTTGCATACTAGAAAGTATTTTAAGTAAAAGATAGTTTCCACCATTGTCTTTGTTCAAGATCTTGTTAAATGAGTGCCCCGTCTATAAGAAGTATCCAATGAATCCTGGGAGAACATTAGCCACATAGCATCCGTAGAGCACCGAGACGGGGGCTAATAAGTTCTTAAGGACAGAGACATCTCGACTTGGATTTCGTTTTCAGTATCTTCAATATTTTTCCAGGTTTTTCTTATTCTACTGAGGTTTATGGTTTAAGGTTGGCATGATAGTAGATCTGTTTGATGCATGTTAAATTTCATTTAATGACACATATTTTACAACAATACATGTTTGTTTTTTTTATGAATTTAAATTTATATAAATGTGTTAGTGTGGATTGTTGTTTATGGAGATTCTGGACTGGTTGATAATCGAATTAACCAAAACCAATCGAAAAATAATGGTTAGGTTGGTTAATAGTTATGTGTCATCATATGGTTAAATCGATTGATCATTTACTTAACCAAATAATTTCGATTCGGTTTAAAAATTAAGGATTAACCGACCTAACCAATCGATACACACCCCTATTTATAACATTTGGATTATGTAGCTTACTTTCTTTTATATAGTATTGAAAAACCATGATGTATTGAGATTTGAAGATATAGCTGCTACTAGTTATCAGATTTAGGTGGATATTTTGGTGCATCTTAGTATATTTACTAAGATTTGTCTTAATTATGTGTACTTTGGTCGAGATAAAGAACTTTTACCTAAGCTGGGTCTTCCTCATAAATTTGGTTGTGCTCCAAAGATTTTAATTCTCAATTGACATCGTCCTGATTTTGGTTGAGTTAAAACTAATACTGATGGCCTTTAAAAGGGAAACCTTGGTCTCTCTACTTGTGATGGAATTCTCAAAGAACATGTGGATATTTACTTGGGTGGTTTTATCATGTCACTTGGAGTTAACACATCATTCTATGCTGAGACTGTTACAACTATTACTGCAGTAGAGATTGCAGTTGCGAAGGGTTGGCATTCTCTAGAGGATGGCTCCATGTTGGTTCATAATCTAATTTTCTAATTCACCTCTTAGGGCTCCATAGGATATTCAAAACCATTGGCTGAATTGTCAGGATATGATTAAAACATTGGGGTATCGTATTTCTCATACTTTTTGGGGTTGTAACGTTGTTGTTAATCATTGGCTTATGTATTAAGCTCTCTTTTTACTATTAATTAAATATCATCAATGAAAACTAGTTTAGTATATGATTAAATGAGGTCTTGGGTGCATACCTAGTTTGGATTTAAGATATCATTTTCATGTTTTTCTAGTCAGTATTGAGATCATTTAAAAAAATACATGTTTGTAACCCCTTATATCCCTTAAGATTTGAACTTGAGCATTTTTTTGAAAGAACTTATTTTTGCTTTAAATACACACTAAATAATAATTACTCTTTTGTATTTTTATATATGGATGAAACCGACTATAGTCACATTATGATTATGGTAAAAAAATACACACTCAGCCACATATTTAATTGACAGTCATTGTGACACTATATGTAAAAAGGGAACAATTACAATATGATTGAGGCACACCTAAGACTAAATTATCAACTCCCAACTAATTATCATATTGTAACTATCGTTATAAAAACCACACTCCAACTGAGACACACCTATAATTAAATTATTAGTCATCTAATTATTAGATACATTGGGACTGAAAATAAAAAAAAAACACCACAATCACAATATGATTGAGGCACATCCATGACTAAATTGTCTGTTAGTTCCATGTTTGTTGGAAATGTCTGTAACAAAACAATTTCAATTGAGTTGTAATGAGTCTTGAAGATCTCGGTACAATTGTACAAGTATTTGGATGACATCAGATGTAGTTTCCAGGGTTTGCGTTCATGGTGTATTCTTGTTTAGGTTCAAACACTTTACGTTTGTGGTTCGTTTGAGTGGACATTCGAACAAAAACTTCCAGAGGCTTCAAGTTTGAGTCACATTCGAATGAAACTATCCAAAGGCTTCACGTTCGAGGTGCTTTCGTCAGGATATTCAAACGGTTTTACAGATTTGCTCACTTTCCTCACCCATTCTTGTGGCATTCAAACGGCTGTACGTAAATGGGTTATTTTGGACAAAGAAAACCGTACCCCTACCCTGCCTATATAAACAAACATAAAGCCACCTTATTAAATGTTGGAAACATTTTATTCTGAGCTACAATATTGTTTATCTTCAACCTTTTTTATAATTCACCTAGAAGAATTCTCTGGTTTCCCTGTCTTATTTTTTTGGTGAGATTGAGTTTTGATTTTCCATCCATACATAAACATAACCCTAACCCAATTTCCTAAGCCTTTAGAGTTTTCTAGGATGAATATTGGTAGTCGGAGTTTTGACATTGCGAGTTCACATCATTGATTCACTTAGAGACTTCAGAGATTTTGGAGAAGGCCGTTTATTACGGGCTTGGGGAGTTCTTCGAGTTATTACAGTTTAGAGGTATTCGAGTCGGTGAAGCTGTCACCATTGTTCCTATACCAGTGCTGTAAGTTTTTCTCATTATAATGTATTTGGCTGGTAGCCTATATACTTATAGTGGTTTTTTCTGTCAATAGTTTTCCACTTCGTCAATAAAATCTTTGTTTTGATTATTTTATTGCTTTGATTTATTAATTTATTTATATATACTTTAGCAATTTAAGGGTGCCTGTTGATTTATATCATAGTTGCTCTAACTTTGACTTATTTTAGATTAGAGTAGTTGAATAATTCCACATAAGGTTATAACCTTGGACAATTTTAAAGTTTCAATTGGAATTAGATCCTGACTGTGATCTTTAACTCGTTTAGCTTTGGAAAAAAAGTCAACTCTTAAATTGTCCCCCGTTATTTGATGAGATTGAGTACCTGCATTGGAAGGTTTAGTTAAAAGCGTTCCTCAAGTCTCTAGATGAGAGGGCCTGAATTTCAGTAGAGTACGAGTGGAACCTCATGTAGTTATGGTTGATAGGGTCTCTTCCCCTAAAGATAAACTGACTTGGACTAAGAAGGAGTTTGATAGCAGTAGGAATATTAAAGCGATTAATTCCATTCTTATCGATGTTTGCTCCACTGAGTTTAGGAGAATTTCTGTGTGTGAGATAGCCATGCTTGATACATCTTTCAAACTGTGCATGAGGGCACACTGTCAGTTAAGAATAATAGACTCCAAGAGCTTGTTATTGAAGTCGCTACGATGAATGATGATGAGACTTTTGATGAATTTTTATGTGAGATTAATGATATTATTAACTGCAACTTTAACCTAGACAATATTATCCCTACGAATAAGATAGTTAGGAAAATCCTTATATCCCTATCTAAATGATTTTTACCAAAGATCACATTCATCGAGGAATGTGATGACTTAGATCACCTTAAACTAGAGGACCTCGAAGGAAAACTTCAGGTTTATGAGAGAAAACTTCATGGATATAAGAATCCCAATACCATAGCGATGAAGATCGCAAAGTAAGTTGGACAAGATTTGTTAAGTGGTGATAAAGATAATACTCCCATGGATATTGATTTGGCCATGTCTGCTAAAAGGTTTAAGAAATTTCTTAAGATGAAGAAGAATGGTCGTACCACTGATAGAGATAGAGAGAACAAACCTAGAGAGAGTAGTCGTAGTAGGATGGAGTATAGAGAGGATAATAATAGCAAACCTTGTGATATCCAATTCCATGGATGTAAAAAGGTTTAGGCATATAAGATTTGAATAGCATACATACCTAAAGTCTAAGGGTAAGAAAGTTATGGTATCCTTACTTAGTAATTCAGAAGATGACTATACTTCTGATGAGTCTCCTAAGGATAAGAGCAATTTTATTACATTTACTGCTAGTGTGACAGATGAGAGAGAGGATAATGTTAGTGATGTAGATGCTGTTTCAGAATTCTCTCACGATGACTTCATAAATGAGGATGAACTTCAGGTAGCTTACACGACATTATTCAATGAGAGCTTAGCTTTCAAGAAGACAAACATTGAGGTCAATAAAAGACTGAAAGAAATGGAATTAGAAAAGAATGAAATTCAAGCCAAGCTTGACAATAGCCTTAGTGTTATTGATGAACTCAAGGAGCGGAATAAGTGTCTAGCTGATAGAGTTAATTTTTTGGAAATATAACTTGAAAATGCTAGAATAGTGATGTTTGTATTTTCCAGCGAGACTAAGAAGCTAGATTGAAAATTTTGTTGAGTCAGGTTGTGACAAGGGGTCAACGTCTAAAATTGGGTCTATCACTCTTCCACGTGGCTTAGGAAAAAACCCATGTGGTTTAAATCTAGCTTGAGTATTAAGCATTTCCCCCATATGGTTCCTCGTTCTGTGCACAATCTCCCATCCGAGGTTTGTGTTGTTTTCCATCAATATGACAAGTCATGACATACTAGGACTAAATGTTTCTTATTGCGAAAATAAAAGAAAATACCAATGAGTGTTTCGACTAGGTTTGATTCTTAAAATCTAACTTTTCAAGTTTCTGCACTAGCTAAACAGACTCAATTCAATAGTGAGAAACTTGCATTGCTGACTAGGAATCCTAATGTGAAAGTGATTCCAAAGAAAATTTGGGTGAGAGGGGAAAATTCTTTCCCAATAACTTTTGAATGCCTTGATCCTAATAGGCATTATAAGAGCGCACTTTGGTGTACCTCTTCTTAGAAGTTGCATTCATATTTTCTCATTATGCATGTGTGTGTGTTTTATGTATTTGCACGACTACATATTTTTTTATTTTCACTGCATATGGGTGTGTTTTATTTTTGTTATATGTCCCTTCGTATATAGGATGGAAACCCGGACATAAATTTCATAGCTGATTCTGAATAGATGGTAGTATTATCTGCACTCGGGAATATAACTCCACATTCCATTGGATAATGACAAGCCATATATTGTATTTTCTTGTTTTAGTGTTAAAAAGAAAAAAAAAATATCAAATTAAAAATAACAAAAAATATTTTTTGGCTTGAAAAACATGTCTATGTGGTCCTAGTATATAGGATATATGTTTATACATGTGACATATGTTTTTTTTTTTTGATGCTCTATGTGCATGAGTGTGTGTGATAGAAACCCTTAATATATCTTGTGTTTACATCTCACATACACGTTTTTATCTCTTGAGACTTGGTCGCATGTGTGAGTTTTCGGACTAGAAATATAATCTCTATCATACTTAGCTCATTAAATAGTGTGACATTTGACTAGATGAACTTATGCTATGCCCTGTTAAAAAGAAAAAAATAAAAACAGTTTAAATGAGTCTCAAGTGCAAAAGTGCCGAGGGGCCAAAACCCTTCACTTGAAAGAGTTTTTATTTATAAGCTCATCATATTTAGGAGGAAAATATTATAGCATGCAATCAATGTTGCATATTTTCAGGTCCTAGTGGTGCTGAATTTGAACACAAATTTTGTGCACTTGATTTGTCATGAGATATAGCTTCTTTGGCTATGTCCCGCTCATAAAATAAAGTATTAAGCCCTGACTTATTTTTCACTTATTTTTCACGCAAGTGCTTGCTATGCTTTGGTATTTATGCATATGCATGCGTGTATTATTTAGCATGACAAAAAATGGTGCATATTATTTCATGTCATAAATAGTTGAATAGTGGCTGGGTATCATTGTACTTGCTTACAATACTGTTTTAAGTCATTTTTGACTTTTTTTTATGTTTTTTTAAACTCATATTGTGTGCTTGTGTGTTTCATGTCATTGTATATTGCATTTCATTTAACATTGCATAATTGTGAGTTTTTTGTTTAATTCTCATGTGCTCATTTTGCTAACTATGTAGGGCTATTAGTGAGGGGGAGTAAGTTATGTTTGCATATTTTCTTACATGTGCCTTTAAAATATATCTTAATATACTATTTTGACATGTTATTTTTATCCATTGTCATTTCATGAAAAAAAGGGGAGTAAGTGTCGATTTATTTGTTTTATTTTTAATGCATGAGAATATTTTTAATTTTGGTTTATCTGCCCTTTATATTCCATTTGCTTCTCACATGTATCTTATTGTTTGTGGATGTTTCAGGTGCCCTAGAGCTTCATGTGTTGTATAACGGAATTGATTATTGTAATAATTATAAACACATTATTCATTTATCAAATTTTGTTTGATTTAAATTGCATATTGTCTAATTGTCTTGTTTACCTTGATTACTTTTGTACCTTCACACTTAGTGTATGTTTGATGCACAAGAGGATTTAAGTCTGAAGTTAGTAATCTAAATTATCCATAGAGAGCAAACAGAGTGGGTACTTTGTTTGTGGTTTATCTATAGCTGCGGTCCATCTATACTTGTATGACGACCTTGATCTGGGTTCGTTCATCTGGTGACATGGGAATGAATGCACCTTGTATGATATGATCATATATGACTGAACTAAGATAATAATGAATTTCTTTTAAATCTGTTAACCCAAGAAATTCATTTTATCTACTAGATGGTCATATATAGATTAATCTTAATCCTGAGTGTACTACGAACTCCTACATGTCAGACTGTGTCCTTTGATTTACTATGGTGAGGTTGGTGTAGCAGTCTCTGCCAATAACTACGTATTTTGGGGATATGGTTTGATGTGTAGTTGGGAACGTTTTACATAGATATGGAATTCACTCATTCTTTCGAGAAGTAGAAGAATATCTCTTTTAAGAGTTGATTTGGGACTTGAATAATTTTGAGCGCTCAACTTTCCTCTTACGAATAGAAAGTATTATATTCATAATTGTTATGAATTAATTATTCATTATAGAATCAATGGTATTTAAGAGACAAAATATTTAGAGGGGTATAGCAGACTTATGACCCATCTCTATTTATGAGATATTCGTGAAGGGTTATATCCATATGTAGTGACTATATCGATGGACACCGAAGTTGTTCGGCGTATATTTTCCATCTACGGTAACGGGAGTTCAACTTCGAGTTTTTAGTGGAATAACGCGGAGTTAATAATTCGTAATATTTAATTAAAGAGTTTAATTAATATTTAGGAATTATTGAAGCTCGGAACCGCAAGTCCATTTGGTCCCCGTGCTAGCTCGATTAATTGTAGCAAACCTAATATAATTATATTGTCTAATAATATGCTCACATTATATTTAAATATTATTAATATGATTAATAATATTTTTGTCACAAATGAAAATAATATTAAATTAGTTTAATATAATGTTTCTAATATTTTTTGATTATGAGATAATCAAATAATAATTATGAGATAATTATTACATCATAACTGATAATGAATATTTATGAGATAATTATGATATCATTATTTGATAATGGTAAATGCATTATCAAGACAAGCCTTAATGGTTTGCCAAATCATCCACCAAGTTTTTTTTTTAATTAGTTTTGACCTAATTACCTAACTTATTCCATTAATTAATGGATTTGGTGGATAATCCACTCAAGTGTTTTTGCCATTTAAAATGATGAGTGGATTTTGGTGGTTGAAGTTGGAAAGAATAAATTATCTACATTCTCCACTCTATAAATACCGTGATTTTTTGCAAAAATAATTTACACCAATTTCAACAAAAGAGAGTTAGAGAGAAAATTCAAGCAAACACAAAAGTTGTGAGAGAGTTCGAAAAACAATAATTTTTTTCTTAATTGTTAAGAGATAAAAATTCTACTTAAGTTAGATATTGATCTAATTCATCTTTCCAAAAGATTTTGTGACAATATTATTTCTCTAAATAGTTTACAGTTTGATACTTCTCTAAATAGTTTAGAGGTTGATCTTTGTGAGTGAAGCCCACACTTCGGTTTGTTGGTTTCGAGATATAGCTCGGAAGATTGAGTGGTTGATTCTACGGTAGAATCTCAAAGGAAATTCATCAAGAGTTTGGTGGAGTTCGACTTCAACAAAGGAGAAGACAAAGAAAATTTTAAAGATCCGGTATCACCACATCCGCAACTTCCGCCGCGCAAAAGGAAACGGTTTCCTACAATTGGCATCGAGAGCTTGAGGTTGAAAAGTTTTGTCAAAACCTATAGTGTTAGCAAGACCAAATTTTGGGAAAATTTACATCTTGGGTTCTCTAAATTTAAATTTTGTGAAAAAATAAAAATAATTTGAGAGTTTGAAGAATAACATTCAAACCTCATTCCTTTGTAGCAAAATAAGAGATTTTATCGGTTAAACCAACTAATACACGCAAAATTTCTCAATAAATTTGTCCAAATATAGTTTTCTAAAAATTTATGATGGTTAGGTTATTGAAATTTATATACTAAAAAATTAAAATGAATCATGATAATTTTCTTTTCTTCCAAGAAAATATAAGAGAATTTTTTCAGTTATATATATTTAGCACCACATCTAGCCAACAGTTGAGGATCCCACATAAAGTAAACATGAGATATTGTTTGGCTACAAACACAACAAACCCTAATCCAAGAATCTATTCAATCAATTGAAGCATGAATTCATAAAAGTCCCTTTGACCATACCAAATCCATTTATATGCAGTCCCCACAAAGCAAAATCTTATAATGTGTTTGACAGAAGAAAGCAATAGTGAAAACTTTTCCATGAAAAATTGAAAAATAAAAGACCAAGTGGCTGGATTTTAATGGATTACAAGGAATCCATATCATAATTTTCTTTACATTGTTATGAATGAATATTCTAACAGGAAAAACTAAAGCTTAACTCAATTATTTTGGTCAAGTCTCTTTCATTTTATGCTTTGAGAACTCAATCAACATATTGCTGTCAATCAGTATGAGTTAAATTGTTGCCGCTTTACATGTTTGAATATTCCTGTATTCTCTTATGGAATAAGAGAATAGTTTCTTTATAAAATATTACATTAATCAATAACAGAAATCATCAATTTTCTTTTTCTTTTTAATGTATATAACTTGACTTGATGGCGTAGGATTGAGGATCTCACATTGAGGTTCTTGGTTTGAATTTAGGGAGTACGTTTCTTGTAAGAGCATGAGATAGCGAGGGGTTTTATTTGTTCATCTTAAGCCCGAAATGAGTGGTTTGACAGTGGGGTTTCCATCGATTAAAAAAAAAAGTATACACAGTTGATTTAATTCTTGCAAAAGATTTGAATTTTTTCCCCTTTATTAAATTGCATATATTATATAATAAATTATATGAGAAGATGGAAAATATATCTAAATTAAAAAATATTTACCAAATTATCATGATATATACACAATCTTTATATCCTAACTTTAACTACTTTAGTGATCTCATTTTCTCTGGTCAATTTTGACCACTCTCTCAACATTTTTAATTCCTTTAATTTCCCAAATAGAAAAACTCAAAACCATTGCTCTCTTTTATCTAATGATCAAATACAATGAATATAATTCTAAAATCATGCTTACTTATTCTAATTCTATTTTAACTTAACCTTCCTAGTATAGTCAGTTACGAATCATCTTTCATTTTTTTAGTTTAATTTTCAATCTTATACCCCTTTTTTAAACTCCTCTGTTAATTTATTGTGGTTTCATTCTTTGAAAAGGAAATTAGTTTATTATTTAGTTTCTTTCTTTATTTTTAATTAATTTTTATTCATTAAATAGTCAAAAATAAATAAATTTTAATCCATGAAAAAATATGTTACAAACTCATGGGTAGAACTCATTCTTAAAAACCGGCTTGTAATAAAAGGGAATTCGTGGGTTTATAAAGCACTAGCCAATTTCATACTTAGCCAATGTGTGGCAAATGGACTATAACATTCCACCAGACTCAGTAGTCACAGCTCAACGCATGATAGTTTTTTGCATTAGTCTGCCCAGTCCAGACCGAACACTACAACACCAATGTCAACCCATACACTGCACGATAGCAATTATGAGGTACGGTGTTGACTTTAATACTAATTATTAGAAACCCATGAACAGAGGTTTGTAAGGAAATGAATTCATGAACTTATAAAACGCAAATCAATCCTCCAAAGTTTATGATATTTAAATTACTTTTCTTTTTAATTTATCTCTTTTGCCAAATATTTAAATCTTACTTAATTATAGGGGTGGGCAAAAAAACGATCGAACCGAAGCAAACCGCAAACCGAATCAAACCGGACCGAATTTACGGTTTTTTTCCTAACGGTTCGGTTTGCGGTTCGGTTTGGCCCACCCCAAACGGTTTACAGTTGCGGTTCAGGAGCTAATCCGAACCGCACCTATTAAACCGAACCGAACTGTTATAATTAAAAAAATTATATATTTTTATAAAAAAATTTGTATTTTTCTTTTAATTTTATTAGTATGTTAATACTTTTATTCTTAAATTTTTTGTTAATATATTTATTTGTTAATACTTTTATTCTTCAATTTATTTGTTAATACTTTTATTCTTAAATTTTTTGTTTTATGATAGCATCATTATTCTTGAAAGTAAGATGTTGGATTTGTCTCTTAATTAGAATGATGGTAGCATCATTATTCAATGTAATTTTTAAAAAATACAAGAAAAAATTGTGCATCATTTTTTAATTCTTAATGGAGTGCATGTGTTCCCTGGGGTCACAGCTTACACCATAGCACTTCATACTATTTGTTGGATAGACTAGTTTTTTTTTCTTCACTTAAGTGGATGAAAATTTGTTTTAAATATAATAATCCGTAAACCGAACCGAACCAATCCGTAAACCGCTGGTTTAAAAAATTATCAATGCGAACCAAACCGTTATTTAATGGTTTAGTTTGAGAGTTAAAAAAATCTGAACCGTAAAATATGGTTTGGTTCGATTTTTAGCAAAAATCAAACCAAACAGAACCGCGTCCACCCCTACTTAATTAGATACTTCCATACTACAAGAATTAGACCATTTAGCGTCGAATTGTTTCGACGCCATAACTTACTATTTCGACGCAAATGATATTTAGCGTCGAAAAAATTAGACGCCAACAATGGACGATAAAATGTCGACGAAAACCACTTTAGCGTCGAAATAATTAACTGCGACGCTAAAAAAACAGTATTCTGCGTCCAATTTATTTCGACGCTAAAGTTAAATTTTCGACGCTAATTGTATATTTGGCGACGAAATATATCGACGCAAAAATTTAAACTTTTAGCGTCGCAAGGTGTCGACGCTAAAGTATATTAAAAAAGTATTATATGTAAGCTTATAGCGACCATGTTTTTTACTATTAGCGACGAAATATATCGACGCAAAAATTCAAACTTTTAGCGTCGAAAAATGTCGACGCGCTAAGTAGTATATTTAAAAAGTATTATATGTAAGCTTTATAGCGACCATGTTTGTTACTATTAGCGTCGAAATATTTCGACGCTAAAGGTCACTTTTAACTAGTCGACGCTAACATATTTAAAAAGAAATATATGTACGCTTACAGCGGCCATTTTGTATACTATTAGCGTCGAAATATTCGACGCTAAAAGTAAATAATTTATTTTCTTAAAAATTAGTAATTTACTTATTTTTTGGTCTAAAATATTTAATTTAGTTGAAAAAAAATGTAATTAATGACGAAATATTATATTGAAATTTGTTTTAGAAAAAAGAAATATTATATTAAATATATTTGTTCAAAATGTTTATACAAAACTAAATATAAAATTAATTGCTACTGTGATGGGGGGACGCTCGAGCCCGATGCACCATGACTCATTGAGGCCTCGAACATCTGACGGAAAGCCATCAGTTGCTTTTGTTCCAACTGCTCCTCTTCTTCTCGTGGTCCACCGTGACCTGTTGTAGCTTCTCCTTAGTCTGTTGCAGCTCGTCTCGGGTGCTGGCTAGGTCGTCTTTGGTGGTGACTAACTCGTCTCGAAGAGAGACATTGCCCGAATTACCACTATTGCGTGCAGATGACGTTGGCTTCTTACGAGTGCCAAGACCAACGTTGTAAGCTGTCTGATTCTTGAAAACCAATTGCGACAGCTGCTCATCTGGTATGGGGTCGGTCCCTGTCTCCTGAGTTTGATGTTGGAGTTCCATCATTTCGTTCTGTTTCAAAAAATAAGTTAATATTAGAATTTGAGAAAAAAATTTAACATATATAATATTAATTATTTTATTTTAAAAACTGAAACTTACATAGCAGCGTTCGGCTTCTTCATTTATCCATTTATTCTTGTCATTGTAATGCGTCACACGGAAAAAATCTGGAAATGATTGCACCTCACATGTGCTACTCTGTTATAAACATAAATAAATTCAATATTATTCCAGATAGTAAAAACAATTAACTGTTAAATTTTACGTTAGGATATATTTACCTCAGAATGTTCGGCACGATGTTGGATAAATGGCTTCGAACCTCCACGGTGGTTAAAACGCAAGTGACTTCGATTTTCCGCATTTGCGTGACATTTATCCTGTATTCACGAACACTGTAAGTACCGAAAACAAAGACAATTATAAATTTCCGTTTATTTCAAAATTTACCTCGTGTTTTTTGCTCGACCAAAGCTCACATAAAAATGTCCAGTCTTGTTCCTCTATAAAATCAGGTTTGTGTTGTGGAGCATTTGAAGGTCCATGTTCGTCGAATATTGGTTTCAAGACTTTTGTTCTATAATCTTTATAACTTTTCCCCATGTGGTAGTCAATATATTGTTGGACATTCACTTGGGTCAGATCGAAGTCGAACCATTCCTACATGAAAATTCAGAGTAAAAATAAGTATAAAATAAAAATGTTAAATAACAAACAATATCGAAAACTTACAAGTAGCGAAGGGAATAGCTGGTTCAGTTTCGTCTCCCACGGTATCTTTCTCCAAGATACGTAGCTTTGGGGAGCTTCATATCGAGCTGTAGCTCCTATGGCTGTATTAAACGCTGAATTATGTTGTCCGACTTGAGTGTGTCCATCATCTGATATCTCTATCCGGATACGACCGTGAGCCTTAACGTACTTAGCCAACCCCAGGCCACGGGTGCGTCCTCGACCCTTCACTGTACTGGACTCACCTGTGCTAGCAGAGAAATCACCAGGGCCAGTTGCCCTTGCTGATGTAGATGGAGTCGCGGTAGCCCGTTTGCGATTGCCCGGTGCCATCTGCAAAAACCCGTCGCATTAGCGTCATCAAATTCCAAAATTCTTATACATATACATACATATCCATACAAGTCAATACAACTTAACAAAAGCGCTTATAACATCGAATGCTCACTTTCGTTTTCAAATTCATTCATTTCACATATGCATTCATTATCCATATAATCTACGAGTTCCATCATACACGTTTTAGGGATACACAGTCACACACTCAATGGGATACATAACCAACCACGAAGCAGACAATCACACGACTTCTCATGCACACGTTCGTATGGCGTTCACGAACGCGTTCGAACGGACCAATTCCAGTGAGCTCACGTTCGTGTTGCGTTCTCAAACGCGTTCGAACGGACCAATTCCAGTGAGCTCACGTTCGTATGGCGTTCTCGAACGCGTTCGAACGGACCAATTCCAGTGAGTTCACGTTCGTATGTCGTTCTTTAACGCGTTCGAACGTAAAATGGGTGTTCGAACATATTAAAGAACGACATACGAACGTGAACTCACTGGAATTGGTCCGTTCGAACGCGTTCGAGAACGCCATACGAACGTGAGCTCACTGGAATTGGTCCGTTCGAACGCGTTTGAGAACGCAACACGAACGTGAGCTCACTGGAATTGGTCCGTATCAAACAGTTATAATTAACCAAAGAGGGCACAAATTCAAACTTAACATTATATAAATATTAACCAAAGATGATGATGATTTTGAAGACGAACAGCAGCAATTGCTGCTGTTCTTGGGCAAGAACAGCAGCAATTGCTGCTGTTCTGGGCAAGAACAGCAGCAAATGCTGCTGTTCTTGCCCAGAATCATCATCATCTTTGATCATCATCATCATCATCATCATCATCAATTTCATCAAAAAATAATTCATCATCAATTTCATCAATAATATCATCAAACTCATCCTCAAATTCATCAAATTCATCCTCATAAACAATTTTAAATCAACAAAGGAGACTTACCTGTTGATTTCCTTCGTTCGTCACTGTTGGAGAATGAGAAATGAGTTTTTGCTTCTGAGCCGAGGAAGAAGGAGGCACTGGTTTTAGGGATTTAAAGACATTTAGCGTCGAAATAATTGACTTTTAGCGTCGCAGTAGTCGACGCTATTTGTTAGGCGGGTTATTGAAAAATTGGGGTTTTTTTTCCGGGAAATTTATTTTTAATTAGCGTCGACATACTATATTCGACGCTAAAGTAGAGACATATAGCGTCGAAATATTGTATTCGACGCTAAATTAAAGATATATAGCGTCGCAAATTGTATGTCGACGCTAAATGTAAGACATATAGCGTCGAATATAGTATTTCGACGCTACATAAAAATTAAATTCCCGGAAAAAAACCAAATTTTTCAATAACCCGCCTAACCATTAGCGTCGAAGTAATTGACATTTAGCGTCGATTACTTCGACGCTAAATGTCCTTTACATCCCTGCAACCAGTGCTTTCTTCTTCCTCGGCTCAGAAGCAAATAACTCATTCATAACATAGTTATACTATTAATCATTACGTTAATATTTCAACAATATCTAAAGAGTAATTAAAATCAACAACCATACATTAATCCATAAAATTATTCATCCATCACAAAATACTGTAACTTCATAATTAATCACTATTATCGTCGGTATTTGAGGATTCGTGACTGGAATCGAAGTCATCTTCAGTGTCAAATTGTTCTTCACTTGCTACTTCAACGCTCACTTCAGAATGAGGAATTAGCTCAACGTCTGTACTAGATCGAGTTAATGTTATATTTTCAGGAACGTTGACAGTTGGTCCAACAAATATCTGTTCAGGAACTTCAAAATTGCCGGAGACTTCTTGTGTTTCATCTGATATGTCAACTCTATCTTTCTCCTGCGTGTCCCAAATGGCCCTATGTTGTAACTTTTCTACCACCATCCATCCAGTTCCTAACTTAGGATCAGGTATATATATCACTGAACGTGCTTGCGTACAAAAAATGTATGGATCATTCTTGTACCAACAACGTTGAACATTAATTGACGTGAGATGATTACTAACTTGAATTCTCCTCTTTCTGGCATTAGTGTCAAACCACTTACATTGGAATAGCACAGTATGTCGTCTGGGTCGATATATGAACTCAATGACCGATTGCAATACGCCGTAGAAGTCAATTACATCTGAGCCGTGTTCTCCTTGGACTACAATTCCAGAATTTTGAGTCACATGATTAACATCTCGCTGTTCGGTATGAAATCTAACTCCGTTGACAATACATCCACTGTACTCATACGCCTGCATTTGAGGCCCATAAGCCAAAGAAACCAACGAGGATTGCGAGTCCAATTGACCATTTTCCACTTGTAATAAATCTGACAATGAAATATATGTGTTAATATAACAAACTGAAATGTCTAATGTTAGGATCAAAATAAATATAAAATATTATAACTTACAGTTGTCTCAAACCATTTAGGAAATTCTTTTTTGTGGGTTTCATCAACATTATGGTCACCAGCAATTTGTAGCATTGTTAGATGTTGCCTACAATAAATTATCACGGTTAATGTATGGAAAAAATTCAGTAATGATGCACCAGAAGAACTTACGTTAAATACGGTTGCACTTCATCACAATTACTCAATATAAACCAATGCGCACGTTGAACTTCCTGACGGGTTAGTAATTTGACACCTACTGCCCCAAATGGTCTGTAATTTTGACGGAACACTGTGATCTCTTGGCTATTACTTGCATCTCCATCATAGTTTCGTGGCCGACGATTGAAATGAGTTTCAATATTCTGCATGTACATCGAACAAAATGTTATTGCTTCATTTATTATAACAGCTTCAGCTATTGAACCTTCAGGTCGTGCCTTGTTTTTGACATATTGTTTGTAATCTCCCAAAGCTCTGCAGATATGACAACAAGTTTGCATTAACACTAAATTATATGCAAAAAAAAACGGTTACAAATTTTCTTATATAAAACTGTATATATATATATATATATAGTACCTCTCAATGGGATACATCCATCTGTAATGGACAGGACCTCCCTTTCTAGCTTCATCCGGTAAATGCACAGCCAGATGTACCATGACATCAAAGAAAGCGGGTGGCAAAATTCGCTCCAGCTTGCATAGGATTATCACGATTCCTCGCTCAAGGTCGTCAATAACAGATGTGCTTAATGTCCTCTGACACAATTGTTTAAAGAAGCCACATAGATCAAGTACGGCGTCGCATACATTCGGGGGGGGAGATAAGGTCGAATGCCAACAGGAAGGAGAATCTCGAGCAGCACATGACAATCGTGACTCTTTAATCCCGTTATTGTATCATCTCTGACCCAACGCCCAATATTGGATGCATAATATATCAGGGAATTTAACCATTTTCAGCCAATCACAGAATGATTTTCTCTCCGATTGATTGAGCACATAACTAGCAGGAGGCTTAATAAAACCTCGAGAGGAGTCTTGTAAATGCAATTCACTGCGAATTCTAAGATCTTGTAGGTCCAATCTAGCATTTACAGTGTCTTTTGTCTTACCCGGAATATTGAATAGTGTACCCACTAAACTCTCACAAATATTTTTCTCTATATGCATTACATCCAAATTATGTCGCAAACTCAGAGTCCCCCAATATTCTAACTCAAAGAAAATACTTTTTCCTGTCCAATTCAACTCTTCAGGTAACCGTTTTCGATTTTTATCTCTATTATTAGGATGTTTACCTGGTGTGCTGTCTTTGAGCTGTTGATGTTGGCAAAGTATGTCAAATGCAGACAATCGACTGGGCTTACTCTGAGGTTCATGTTGCCCGTTAAATAATTTACTCCTCCGCCAAGGATGACTCGACTCAAGAAATCTCCTGTGCCCCGTGTATCCGATTTTATTCCGTAATCGTTGCGAAGGTGTATGATCCGCACAAACTGGACATGCCATGTATCCCTTAGTGCTCCATCCAGATAATGAACCATAGGCTGGAAAATCATTAATGGTCCATAATAATGCGGCATGCATCTGAAAATACTGCTCTGAAGCTGCATCATAGGTATGCACACCCACATTCCATAATGTTTGTAACTCCTCGATCAATGGTCTCAAGTAAATATTTATATCTTTACCAGGTGAACGTGGACCAGGGATAAGCAATGACATAAACATGAACGGATCCTTCATACATTTCCATGGAGGTAAGTTATATGGAATGACAATAACGGGCCAGATGCTATAAGAGTTGTACATATTCCCAAATGGGTTAAAACCATCAGAGGCAAGACCTAACCTGACATTACGGGGGTCCTCAGCGAAACGGGGGTACATGTCATCAAATTCCTTCCATTCGGTTCCGTCCGCAGGATGTCTAAGTATGCCCTCCGCACCGATCCTCTTTTCATGATGCACATCATATCAGTCGCTGTGTGTCGTGACATGAACAATCTCTGCAGCCTGGGCGTTAAAGGGAAATATCGCAATATCTTTTGAGGCACTTTCTTCCCCATACCACGGACTTTGTACCGACTTTCACCACATATCGGACAATGTTCAAGTGATTCATACTCGGCACGAAATAATACACAATCAAACTTACAAGCATGAATGGATTCATACCCCATTCCCAGATCACGCAACATTTTCTTTGCCTCGTAGTACGACTTAGGCAATTCGCTTCCAACCGGTAACATTTGGGCCAGTAACTCTAACATCATATCGATACTTTTGTTGGTCATTCTGTTGATCACTTTAATGTGTAATAATTTCACAACGAAATTCAAGATCGACATTCCAGCACCTTCGAATGGAATTTTTTTTGCCTCATCAAGTAGTTCACTAAATAAATTTTGATCATTTCCACTTAACACTGGCATGTCGCCACTAACACTATGACCAAGTTGTGGACCTTGTAAGTCATGCAAAATATCGGCGATATCATCGTTTGCAGGTTGATTGTAACTACTGCTCCCTTCGCCGACATCAAAAAACCGTGACTGAGAATGATACTGCTCACCGTGATAAATCCACGTACGGTAAGTGGGTGATATTCCTGGCATGTATAAATGATTATGAACTTCATCTAACCGCTTCCTTTTCCTATTCAAACAATTTGCACATGGACAACGAACACGACCTTCTGCATCAATGTGTTGTTTTGCGACTTCCATAAACTCAGACACTCCATTACGATATTCAACACTCAATCTATCCAGAGAGCTCATCCAATTTCTATCCATTTCAGCAGAATACCTAAATATAATAATATAATTATTAGATATCATTTTACATTGGAATCAACATTACTAATTCAGTAATACTTAATTTAAGCATATATATATATATATATATATATTTGGTTGATAAATTAATTAAATAGTTTACAGAAAAATTCTATTTTGTTAATTAATATACTTACTCTACATATATGAATCATAAATCACTAACAAACAGCATATAAACAACATATATAATCATAAAAATTGAAAATAATAAAGAAATATGAAAGAAGATTTACCTTTTTGGAAATTGATTACAATTTTATTGAAAATTTTTAGGAGAGATGTGAGGCTGTAGAGGAGAAATTCTCAGATTTCAGAGGATTTTTACGAAGAGAATGAAGAAAAAACAGAGGGGGGAGAAGGGGTGTCGACCTTCTGTTTTTTAATCTATCTTTAGCGTCGCATTTAGTATTTCGACGCCAATTGTTGCCGTTTTTAGCGTCGAAAAGGTTGTTTCGACGCTACATGTTCCATTTTTAGCGTCGCAAAACGTTTTTTCGACGCTAAATATAAAAAATTAGCGTCGGATTAAATTTAGACGCGAAAGAATCAAGTTCTGTCCTTCATAACTCTTTAGCGTCGAACAAATATTCGACGCTAAAAGTATTATTTTTGGCGTCGAATATTCAAAATCGACGCTAATTATATACGTTTTTAGCGTCGACACCGTTTTGTCGACGCTAAATATCAAACATATAGCGTCGAATTAAATTTAGACGCGAAAGAATCAAGGACTGTCGGTGGAAGCTTCATAACTCTTTAGCGTCGAACAAATATTCGACGCTAAAAGTATTATTTTTTTGCGTCGATTATTCACATTCGACTCTAATTGTTTCCTTTTTAGCGTCGAATGTAAATTAGACGCGAAAGAGTCAAGGATTTGCCGGTGGAAACTTCATACACCTTTAGCGACGATATATGTTCGACGCTAAAAGTATATTTTTGGCGTCGACTCCGTGTTTCGACGCTAAGAGTGTAATATTTGGCACCAAAAATTATTGCAATAATATAATTATTCAGCGTCGAATATTTTTCGACGCTAAAGTTCTGTTTTTAGCGTCGAAACTATATTTCGACGCTAAAAAATTAATATTCTGCGTCGAATTTTTATTCCGTCGCTAAAAACATGACATATAGCGTCGAAACTAATATTCGACGCTAAAACTAACTTTTAGCGTCGCATATTGTTTCGACGCTAAATATTTGGACGCTAAAAGCTATAATTCTTGTAGTGATAGAAGATGATAATTTTTATTTTTTAAAAAAAAAAAAGCTGAACCTATAGATGTTACGTTTAAATCCCTCACTTGGTTTAAATCCACCTCTTATATTTTCTTCCAATATTTGGAGTTGATCAAACTGTTCTACATTTAGGTATATGTATGTGCCATAACAGAGTTATTTAAGCACGCGTCCGATTTGTGATTGAATTTCTAAATATCAGTTTAATATGTAAAAAACTAATAATTATTATAAAATAAATATTGATGGTTTGATTTTTTTACTTTTTTAAGGAGCTTAGATAGATATTGTAGAAAGAAATAAGTTTTAGAAAAAAGGAAACAAAATAAACTTAAAAACAAAAAAAACAAAACAGGAAAAAGGAAAGACAAATGGTTGAGTTTCAATAAGATAGTTTGGAGCTGATGGAATAAAAACAAGTCTTCGAGGTGTCATTTTGACCATCTTTTCTTTTTCTTTTTTGTTTTCCTTTTCTGCGGCTACTATATCAATTTATCTTCTCATTTTCTCTTTATTATTTATCACACATCAAATTTTTTTTTTTTTTAAAAAAAATTAAAAAATAAATAACACACACATTGAAGAATGAAGAGGGGGCACAACATGGCCTCCATTTCTCTGGAGAATGGTAAAGAAAGTAGAAGAGCAAACTGTAAAGAGAGATTAAAGGAAAGTGGGCTGATTCGATCTCATGGGAATCACTTGCATGCATATGACCACGACCAACTCACCAACATTTTCTCTTTCCTTTTTTTTATCATTGCTTTGCATTAATTGCTTCTGTGCTTGTGCTTTGCTCTTGCGCATGTCTATTTTTGGTTGAAAAGAATCACACTTTTACTTTACTAATAATTTTCTTAATTTGTTTCAAATTTTGATCACCCATTTTTACTTAACTCATAAGTTTATGAATTGGTTTATATGGCATCGTGTCTCGTCCCAACTTTCGGACATAGGCGTGACAGTCCTTTGTGCACGAGTATACAACTTAGTTGGGTGTTCTAGAGCAGAATTTAAGGACGTGTGCAGGGCTTTTAAGCCATGTTTCTTGAAGTTTATGGTGCTAAAATAAGCACTTGAGGCTCAAAACAACACATTTGCATGTGATATGTAACTTAGAGAGCTGACTTATTGGGGTTGTTTTGGATAGTTACGGGATTCAACTCTTAGGACTGATGTACGGTTTTATTTTGTACATAATAAGGGTATAAAATGGTTCCCTTTGTTTATAAAAATTGTTAGTTAATTACACACTTGGTTTAAATCATGTTGGATCTTATTTGACTTTTTAGAGTAGGATTTCCCTTATAAGATTGCTTGTACATGGTAGTTTCTCTTCTTTATTAGAGTTGGTATTTGTTTGTGTATTTATCCAAAACATCATTTTGAAGGTAATAAATAAGGGGAAAATGAGCATAACCCTCATGATATTTGACAAAACTAATCGAAACCTCATAATATTTAAAAATAAACAAAAACCCTATGTTGTTATAACAAAACTCCCTTGATAATAGGGTTAGTAGAAAATCTTCAATAGAGATCCCATTCTATTTTGTCAGGGATTTGGAATGAAATTAAATTCGATAAGGTTCGGGCCAATATATAGTCCTGAATAAAAAATTGATTCAGGATTCTTGATGAATTTTCTATCCCATATCCCAAATTTTAACCTAAAAGTCCAAAATCCTAATCCAGATTTAGGTTTTCACATCATTTGGTGTATGATTTGAAATAAATATTCGTCTCAATTCAAAATACCAATCGCGTTTTGGGACTATTACTTTTTCCCGGATAGTAATTAAGGTGGAACGGGATGAGACTTGGTCGGGACGGAATATTTCGATTGCCATCCCTATCGATAGCGAGAGTATTTTCAAAAGTTAGAGAGTTTTGTTTAGTTTTTAAACATCAGGGGGTCTTGATTAATTTTGTCAAACATTAAAGGGATTATGATCATTTTCCAATAAACAAGTTATTTAACATATTCTCTATATTTTCGTGGCTCCTCTTATCTCTAAACAAAACACACATAAAAAAATGATTGCTTGAGCAAAAATGAGTAAATTCATTGCTCAAGGCTACATGATAAATTAAGGATATAACAAAGCATAGATTTCAATTATCAAGGATGTCTGAGGAATGTTCTACATCAAGAACAAAGCTTAGAACACGTTTGGACGGCTTTTCATGAAGTTTTAGAGTGGTTTTGTGAGGATACGAGGCTGTTCATACGAAAGGAATTGCTTGCCAGTTTTTTTTTTTTTTTTTTGATTTGTATGGATTGTTTTTGTGTGTTTTATGATTTCTTGGTTACTTTTTAGGTTGTATTTTTTTTCGGGCATGTCTATGATACCCAAGGGTATCACATACCCTTGGGGTATCAAGTTACATATTTAATGCAATTTTCAGCATTGAACATGCAACTTTGAGCATTAAACATGCAAGTTATATCAATAAACATGGAATTTTTTAAAACATGAAATCAGTTGCATGTTTATTGGTAGAAGGTGCATGTTCAATGCTCAAAGTTGCATTGAACATGCAACTTTGAACCCAAGGATATTTGATACCCTTGGGTATCATAGGATTACCCAATTTTTCAGATTTTTGGGAGTGTTTTTCTTGAGTTTTGTGGCTATAGTAATGCAGAATTTCAAGGCATTATTATAGGATTTTGTGGCTATTTTTGGCAGTGTAGAAAAGGGCGAACTGTTGGGTTCCTAGAACATGCCAATGATCATCTAAGTCATGATTAGTGTGAATACTAAAAGAAGTTACGGAAAAACATACATTGATCGGTTTCGTTGGATGTTGAAAGTTCAAAACTTTTGTATGTTGAGAAGAGCTCCAAGCCTTTCTTTGTGTTCCAAACTCTAGGGTAAGTCTCCCTATCACCTTTGTTGACCTCTTTAAGTGCTAGCTCAAGTTGATTTTGAAGCAAAATCAATGGAGGAAGAGGAAGAAGGCTCACGACTTTGTGAGGGAATGAGAGAGAGAGATTTTTGTTTGTTTTTTTTTTTTTTTTTTTTTGTTGTATTTGATTTTCCAAAAATCAATTACCAAATACCAAAAATAAAAGTTGGTATTAGTCATTCAAAATGAATAAAATAATGTAAAGTGTGTTGGTTGGTGTTGGTGTGTAAAACAAGCCATCCAAGATTTGATTTAATCATCAACCACTTCCATCACTAGTCAAAATGTTGATATAAGTCAAGTGGGTCCCACCACTTGTAAATTCTGAATTTAAGTTGAACAATCCAACACGCGACTTCGCTCGGGCTCGGGTTCCTTTATTTCCGAATTAACAAATTTTCCGTTGCGATATTATTATTAAAGTCGCTTACGAATTAATTCTTAACTCGTTTGCCCGAATTAAAATCTAATTTTAATTCCGCTTTGAAATCTAATTTCAATAAATATATCGAATATATTATTTAATCGATTAATTCTAAATTAATCGTTCTCTCTCTTCTAATCGAATTTTATCCCAGATAAATTCTTGCTGTAATTAATCCTAGATTAATTTTCTCTCTCTTATAATTAATTCTAGATTAATTTTGTTCGAGTCAAACGTCATCGGTGAATCTTTGGGAAGCGACCCATGAGATTCATGGATATGTTGGCAGTAAATTCGGTCATCGGACTGTCCGAACACGTGCGTACCCCGTACCACGTTCTTACCGATTTACAAGACATGGTTGGCTTCTAGAAAAGCACCGTGCCTACTCAATTCTCCAGAAATATTCTTTTAAGGAACACATAATCTATATCAAGCGTAGTATACCAAGTATTGCGTATTGCAATCCAGTATCAGATGTCATATGCTAGGCCTGGGGTTGGAATTGTGTCTGCCCCGTACGAAGCATATATCAGATCACTAACAACTAGTCTCTTTAATCGGATAATCACGACCTTGTCATATTATCCCGATAGTGCAACTTATTAGAGTACAATTCTGTATCCCTACGTGATCATCATCTCCATATGACTGAAGTGACACTTCCTTCTTGACATCACACCCAATACACTACGATTCTCAATAAACCCAGAAGAGGCGTACATAGAACTTGTTAAGATCCCGGACTACCAAAACCAAAGTGTACTAATTGTTGCAAGTATTAGCGATGCAAGTCTCGGGTTAAGACCAAATACACCTACCCTGATTCGGATTCCCGTAGACACATAGTCATACTACCAATGTGATTTCGAGGGATCTATCCAGAGCGAAGCTGTTTCCGTACCATCGGCAAACACAACCTCCTATCACACTTGCATAAGTATCCAATACTTAAATATATGAGAACTATACCGTTAAGCTTCCATAATGCGCACAAGTGCAATACTAGTCTATTCCGCATTATCGATGTCCATTCTCGATAATACTACAACTAGGGATATTTAATGATTAAACTTTCGTGGATTAATATTGTCTCATATCTTATTAATCTAGAACTAATCATAAGGACTTTTATCATTTATATATTCAAGTAATCTAATTACAAAATGATAAAATAGTAATTTCCTTTGTCACATAGTTAATTGGTACAAAAACCACAATGTCTTTTACAAATAGTGATGATATGAGTCACAATTGTCCAACACGAACATTAGGCTGTTTTAGGTAAATTTTGGGGTTGATTTTGTGGGATTTTTTTATTAGAGTTTGTATTCTGAGCGCCAACGTATCATATTTATAACTTATTCATTAATACTTCTGAACGAAAAATATATCAATATTTACTGCCCCTTTTATCTAATATTTTGTTTAGTTTCTCGGGTTTGATGAACGTTTTGATGTGTTTTGATGTGTTTTGTAGATAAATAAAGTATCAGGACTTAATAGAATCAACTCGGGGATAAAACGATGAAATCCGGAGCAAAAAATGGCGAAAATGGAAATTTACTATACGCGTCACGAAGTGCAGTCCTAAATTCCAATTTTGCGCAAATTTGGTATTTTGGCCATAACTTTTTTTTTCGATATCCGATTGAGCTGACTCAAGTTGCAGATTAAAGAAGACTCAAAGATCTACAACTTTGACAAAATAATTTCAAATTCTGAAGTTTCCATGATTGAAATTGATGAATAATCTAGTGTATTTTGTGTAATTACTATAGTCATTTTCAAAATAAAAATAAAATAAATAAAATAAAAAATAAAAATTGTCAAACTTCCACCAAACATGCTTGGATGTTTGGTGCCATGTTTGGTGTCATGTTTGATGCCATGTTTGTTGCCATGTTTGGTGGAGCAATTGGTGGAGCAATTGGTGGAGAAATTTGTGGAAGCCTTTAGAATTTCCTATAAATATCAAGCTTAACTTTGTAAATTTTCCATGCTTTCTTTGGAGGAATTTCTCCATGAAAACCTAAAAGAAAGTGTCTTGTGTATTTATTTAAGTTTTTTTGTATTTTCTTTTTATTTAATTAATAATATTTTGTGTGTTTTCATTTACAGCATGTGCATGTAATCTCATTCTGCTGGAGTGAAAAGGTAAGACTTTTAATATAATGAATTAGATTAATCTCCTTTATTTTAATTAAAATTTGGATTAATTAGTTACCGCCTATATGGCCGGTTTAGGTGACAACCTTATTTACGCCTATATGGTCAGTTTTACATTTCAGACGTAGTTTCCGCCTATATGGTTAGTTTAGGTAATAACCTTGTTACCGCCTATATGGCCGATTGGATTTAATTGAGACAAATGAAATTACCGCCTTTATGGTCTGGTTAATTAATCGGTAAACATTGAGAATAATAGAGATTTCTAATTTTAAAATATTAAATGTGCATCCTCTAACCCCCAGCATTTTCTTTATTGTTTTATTTACGTTTTTTAATTTCTAGCCTTTACTTTATGTCTTTTATTTTATTTAAGCTTTTACTAGCCTTAGATATGTGTTGTAACTAAGCCTGTTATCTGGGGTTATGATGATTTCCAATATCACTGGCTTATAAGGGGTTATTTTACGGTTTGGGTAATATAAAGATTTATTTATTGAGTCTTAGTCTTAATTCTTCTTGTTAACTGGCCATTAATAAGATTGAACTTGTAAACTTAAAATGAACTTGGAAAATGGATTTTAGGTTTAAGACCCTAGACTCAATAGCCTACGATCTTCCTTGAGGATAGATAACCCTTTAATAGATTTCCTTACATGATACGAATATACCTGTCGGGCGGGGGTAACCATAATCGGAACTTAATCTTAATGAATTCAAGTAACTTGGTTAACATAGGAATATGATTAATTGGGTTACACTGCGTATTTTTAACTGACCATCGGAAGAGGCTTTACATATTTTCGTGTTCCAGGTTAGTAAACCAATATATTGCACAAACGTGAAATAACTACTTCATCTTTTAAAATATATTGGAAGAATTCACAACCCTGGATAGTTTTATAAATTGAATTTTCCTAAATCTACTTTCGCGTAATTTTATTTACTTGTTTTAAAAATTTAAAATCACCATTCCAATCAAAAAAACTAATCCTTTAGATACTTGTAAACATCTGACTTCACAAATTAATAGCTTAGGTATTAAGTCCTCGTGGGATCGATACTTTTTATACTACTTGAACGATACATGTGCTTGCGTTATACGTGTGTGACAATGCCGGTCAAGTTTTTGGCACCGTTGCCGAGGACTTATTTATCTTTCACTATTAGTTTTGAGGTTAGATACCTTTACTTGTATCTAATTTCCTTTTACTTATTTTTTTTTGTTTTCTTGTGTTTCAGGTTCTTTGACACTACATGAGACGAACCATAAGCTTTGAAATCCGACCGCTTGACCCAGAGATTGAAAGAACTATCAGTAGGTTGACAAGGGAAATGGGAGAATGCCAAGAAGTAATCATCAACAAGGAACCTGAACCTTTGGAGGTTGCACCACCAATTCCCATTCGAGACAGAACTATTCTGGTGGTTGACGACCTCATTTTTTATATATTGTACTTCCTCCCTTACCAACAAATGCGTGTGACATCAAAACATGCATTTAGATGATTCAGCAGTCAGTTCAGTTTTGGGGGAATGCAACTGAAGATCCTAGTGCCCACATCAGTAACTTCCTGGAAGTTTGTGGCACTTTCAATTACAACCGAGGAGCTGAAGAAGCAATGAGACTACGTGTTTTCCCATATTCCTTGAAGGACAGAGCAAAAGCTTGACTACACTCACTACCAGCAGGTTCTATCACAACTTGGAACACTCTAGCCACCAAATTCCTTGCAAAGTATTTTCCACCAGCCAGAACAACAAAAATGAGAAATGACATCACATCATTTGTACAACAAGACTCAGAATCCCTCTGCGAAGCTTGGGAAAGATACAAGGAGTTTCTCAAAAAATGTCATCACCATGAGATTGCAAAGTGGCTACAAGTCCAAACCTTTTACAATGGACTTTCTGGACTGATAAGAATCACAATTGATGCTGCTGCTAGAGGAGCTTTGATGGTAAAAGGAGAAGATCAAGCCTGAGACTTAATCGAAGAAATGACTAACAACAATTCCTTGTGGCCAACAGAAATGAGCATGATTTAACGAATTGCAGGAATTTATGAAGTTGGAGCCAACTCAGCAGTGAATACTAAGTTGGATAATATGTGCAAATGCCTGGAAACACTCAGCGCGCAAGTTGTAAACATTGCTGGAGCCATAAGTTCAGCTTATGGAGGAGGACCAGAGCCAAATCAATAAGAAGAGACGGTGAACTATGTCAACAATTTCAACAGGCAGGTGAACAATCCATATTCCAACATCTATAATCCAGGGTGGAAGAATCATCCCAATTTTTCATGGAGCAACAATTCAGGGTAAAAGAACAATCCACCACTTGGATTCCATCAATAAAACAAAGGCCATTAGTTTGAAAAAGAACCAGAAATGAAAGAATGGATTGCAGAGATGTTAAAACGGTAACAAGCAACATATGATGCTATGTTTCAAAGCCAATCTGCTTCCATCAAAGCACTAGAGAATCAAATTAGACAACTGGCCAATTCTCAGAGTTACAGACCACCAGGAAACCTTCCTAGGAACACAAAACCAAATCCAAGGAACCGAGGGAAGGAGAAATGTCAAGCTATTACCTTGAAAAGCGGTACTGAAATCAATAAAGATGTTGGAATCAAAGCATCCATTGAAGAAGTTCAAAAAGAAGCAGAGCAACAGATGGAGGAAAAAGAAGCAAAAGAAAAAGATCAAAACACTCCACGTCTACCTTTTCCACAGCGACTTCAGAAAAACAAGCTGGACAAACAGTTTGCTCGATTCTTGGAAGTCTTCAAAAAGCTGAATATCAACATTCAACATTGGAAGAAATGCCCATCTATGTCAAATTCATGAAAGATATTCTTTCACGAAAATGGAGATTGGGAGATTATGAGATAGTTGTACTGACATAAGAATGCAGTGCCATCAATCAGAGGAAACTTCCCCCGAAGTTGAAAGATCCTGGCAGTTTCACTGTCCCATGGACCATTGTAGAACATTATATCGGTAAGGCTTTATGTGATTTAGGTGCAAGTGTTAATTTGATGCTTTTTTCTATTTACAGGAAACTGTAAATTGGAGAATCAATGCCCACCTCAGTCTCTCTGTAACTTGCTGATCGAAAGCTCGCATTTCCGAGAGAAGTCGTTGAAGATGTGCTGGTCAAAGTTGACAAACTCATTCTCCCATCAGATTTCATTATCCTTGACATGGAGGAAGACAAATATGTGCCTATCATCATTGGGAGACCATTTTTTGCTACAGGTCAAACTGTTATTGATGTACAAAAATGAGAACTAACCATGAAAGTTCAGGACCAAGATTAGGGGCGGCAATCCCACATCGGCTGAGAGGAGAACGAAGCATGCCTTATAAGGGTGTGGATACCTCTCCCTTGTTGAGGCCTTTTGGGGAAACCCAAACCAAAATCGTGAGGGCTTTGCTAGTCGGCTCAAAGTGGACAATATCAACAAGCGGTTTTCTGACCGGCGTAAACACACACGTATAACGCAAGCGCACGTATCGTTCAAGTAGTATAAAAATATCCATCCCACGAGGACTTAATATCAAAACTATTAATTTTATGAGGTCAAATGATTACTAGTATCTAACAGATTGTTTGATTGATTGATTTGAAATGGTGACGATTCTAAATTTAAAAGCAAGTAAATAAAATTGTCGAAAATATGTTTTAAGAAAATTCAATATTAAAAACTATCTAGGGTTGTGATTTCTTCCAATATCATTTTAAAGATGAAGTGGTTATCTTAAAGTTGGGTAATATATTGATTTATTAACCTGGAACACTAAATTATGTGTAAGCCTCTGTCGATGGTCAGACACAAATACCCAGTTTAACCCAATTGAACCATATGTCTATGTCAACCAAATTATCTGGATTCATTAAGTTTAAGTTCCAATTATGGCTACCCCCGCCCGACAGGTTATTCCTATCCTGTAAGGAAATCTATTAAAGGGTTATCTATCCTCAAGGAAGATCGTGGGCTATTGAGTCTAAGGCTGAAACCTAAAATCCCTATGTCTAGTTCATTTTAAGTTACCAGTTCAATTTTATTAATGGCCAGTTAATGAAAAAGCATTAAGATTAAGACTCAATAAATAAACCTTTATATTACCCAAACTATAATTTAACCACTATAAACCGTGATATTGGATTTCCATCACAACCCCAGATAACTGGCTTAGTTACGACACATATTTACGGATAGTAAAAAAAACTTAAATAAAATAAAAGACATAAAGTAAAATACTGAAAATGAAATACTGAAAAGTAAATGCTGAAAGTAAATGCTGAAATTAAATACTGAAAATTAAATGCTGAAAGTAAATTACTGAAAGTAAATTGCTGAAAGTAAATTACTGAAAGTAAATTGCTGAAAGTAAATTGCTGAAAGTAAATTACTGAAAGTAAAAACTGAAAATTAAAGAAAGAAAAGTACTGTGCGTAAAAGTAAATTGCGGAAAGTAAAAACTGAAAAGTAAAGAAAAGAAAATGCGAAAGCGAAAATTAATTACTAAAAGCTATAAATAAACAAACAAGATACAATCTTCTTAGTATTCTTAAGGAATTCCTTAGAAGAAAGTATGAATTTTACAAATGAAATGGCTTGGTATTTATAGGCAAAATTTTGCCTCCATCAAATCATCTATCAAATTCTCCACCAAATCCATTATTAATTTCTCCACTAATTACTCCACCAAATCCATAATTGCTCCACTAATTGCTTATCTTGTTTGGTGTTGATTTGATAATTTTTATTAATTAATTATTAATTAATTAATATTTTGATTTGAAAATGATTGATAATGACTTTTAATAATTACACTCCACACACGTCTGGATGGTTCATCAATTTCGGTCATGAAATCATCAGAATGTGAAAATATTTTCTCTTGCAAAGTTGTAGATCGTTGAGTCTTATTTAATCTGGAACTTGAATCAGCTCAATCCGATATCGGAGTAAAGATTTATGCTCAAAATACGACAGATGCGCAAAACTGGAATTTCCAAAACTGCACTTCGTCAAAAACGCCCTTTCAAGTTTCCAATCTCCAAAATTAATATATCAAGTCCAATAATTGCCCTTATTTGATCCACATTTCATCCTAAATGATTTCATTGAGTCCCGATATTATTTTATCTGCAAAATAAAATAAAACATATCAAAACGTTCATCAAACCCGAGAAACTAAACAAAATATTAAGTAAAAGGGGCGGTAAATATTGATATATTTTCCGCTCATCACACCCCCAGACCTAACATTTTGCTAGTCCTCGAGCAAAACAACAAAATAAAAATAAAATTAAACTAAGCCACTTTCGTAGGGATCACAGTTGCATTTAGCATATGCAACAAGCCTTTAAACCCCTAGGTGTCCCTAGTGGACGAGTTGTAGTCTCGTGAGGGTTTACAGCAATGATACCCACAAACATTTTACAAAAGTAAAAAGGTATTAAAACTAATGCACACAAAAGCAAAAAGACAAGCGAAAAGAGAATAAAGAAAGTTAGTGACTAATCAGGTAAACTTTTACTCCAAGTTACTAGTTGTTTTTTTTCATTCTAAATTACCGAATAAGTAAATTCTCCGATTATTTTTACCATTCTTCATATACACAGCCAACAAAATATTAAACAACTCATTTTTGCCCACAACAGTCATAAGTGCAGTTGATAAGAGAGTGATATTTTTGTCCTAAAATTCTATCAGATTTCACATCTTTTTGGAGCAATAGAATAATATTTTTGATTTTTCTGATTTTTCTTTCTTTGATTTTTCTCTATTTTTTATTTATATATAATATCTTCCATCTATGTAGCGAGCTTTGGGTCGGTGGCTCCCAAACCATTAGTTTTAGGGCACCAGGTGTTAAGACACCCCTACGGACTTAATTACCCAGACTTCAGATATAAATATATTTTTGCAGCATCTTTGATCCATGTAGCGAGTGTTGGGCCAGTGACTCCCAAACCAGTTGGTTTTAGGGCACTAGGTGTTAAAACACCCTTACAGACTTAATAACTCGGATCTCGGACGTTTTTTTTACTCCATTGCTTTTTTAAGATGCTTCTTCCAATTAAACTAGAGCACTGAATATTACAATTTTCAATTTTAGCTCATGTCTGTATGTTACCATGTATGTTGATAATATCTGTCAACTGAGCATATGAAGATTCATTTTAGTCAATTTTATGGAGAATTTACAAATTAAATAATTCAAAAGGAAATAAACAAAAATTAACTTGTTTCGAAATAGGTTTGAGATACGTCTCAGGAGTGGAAACTCATTACTCGGCTATCTCTTACTAATTTCACCCTTTTAGTCAAAATGAAAACTTAAAAATGCAAAATATTTTTGTAATTTTTTTTGAAAATTTTTCAATTTTTTTGTATTTTTCGAAAAATTTTGGACTAAAAATAAAAACAACATACAAACTAAAAACAAGGTACTAATCAACTAAATCCCTCCCCCAAACCTAAATGAGACATTGTCCCCAATGTCTTAAACAGTAAAAGGAGAGTTAAGAAGGTCGTACCTGGTTAGCTGAAATCTATAGAAAATTAAAGGTTAAGATCCAGATTAACTCTACGCCTCTTACCACGATCGTCTTCAGACTAATTTATCTTTGATAGGATAGGGTCAACTTGTGGTTCATAGGCTATGAGTTGGTCTATCAGATCCGGAGCAGTTCTGGCAGTAAAGAGGAGTTCTTTCATAGGTTTTGACACGAACCCATTTCTCCGAGCATCATCAAGAAACACACAAAGAAAATCATAAAATCCATCAACGTTAAGCAATCCAAGTGGTTTCTGGTGTATGTTCAGGTTTGCCCAAGATAGAACTATAAAAATTTCCTCTAATGTACCCAAACCACCTAGCACGATCATTTCCTCTCCGTTTGATGACCCAATAAGATTTGCCTCTGCCAAGGGTTTTGGGATGATTCCCAAAACATGACTGCCTCCTTCTTGTACGGCCTTTGAAACGATCCCCATTAATCCAAGATTGCCTCCGCCATATATTAAGTGCATATTCCTTGCAGCTAAGACTCGACCCAATTCCTGTGCTGCTTCTATGTATTGTGGTTTAGTACCAACACTACTACCGCAAAACACACAATGTTTTCAACTCGTCTTCTTGAAGTGGCTTCCATGTTTTATGTTTTTCTTTCTCAACTCTGGATGACTTCAAAGGGGCAATGATGAGTTGAATTTATAATACCTGAAAAGGGTGAGTAAAAATCACAATTTCTTCCAAAGGACGATTAGTAGCAAAATAATAAATAGACCGTGATAGTCAAAAAGATCTGGATCCTGTCGGAGAAAAAAAGAAAACAACAAAACAAATCAATAATATTAGGAAAAGACAAAGAGATATAATATGTACAATATTTACAGCTTGATTAACGTCTATGCGTCAGGGACAAGCTTCCCATCCAATTTTCTTATAAATTGGCAAACTGGGTCTTTTTGAGTCAGATTCCCGAGACTTAACTGTTGTCTTTCTTTTTGAATTGTGTATGTAATTTGCGAATGGTTATATGAACATATCCACTGGGATGCGTCTCAAGAGTCGAAGATATATCATCTAAAGACTCCTTACTCAAGCCATCCCTAATGAAGTTAATTTTGTCTTCGCGATTATCAGACACCATTCCTAAAGAACGACAACGAGTGTTGCAATTAATCGTGCACATTTGAAACAAACACCCATTTTCTTAGCTTTACGTTTCTTTGCATAGGTGCTTCTTCCAAAACCAGGCAGATGTGAAATAAAAAGTCAGAAGACTCACCTGCCAATCGGACTCGTGCTTCAATTACCCAACGAATATCATTAGGAATACCATGGATTGTTAATAACCTCATCCGTTCCAAGCGAGCTTTGTATACTTTCATCAGAGATTTTGGAGGGAGAGAAGGAAATTGCTTGTGAAGATTTGCGAGAGCTTCTTCCATCTTGAAATGACTAAACCTGCAAAAATAAAACACAAACCAAATTAAATCACACCAAATCACAATATATACAAAAATTGCATGGGTTGCCTCCCTGCTAGCGCTAAGTTTAAAGTCGTCAGCCAGACATGACTTCTCGAACGTTAAGCTGGATCTGAAAGTGTAACACTTTCTTTTTGTCGCTCAAATGATTCTCCCCAGTAGTGCTTGACACGCTTGTTTTTAACCTTGAAAGTTTTGTTAGCGTCAGGATCATGTATCTCTACGGCTCTATTTGGTAAAACTTTGGTGATCACAAATGGACCTGACCACCGTGATTTTGGCTTCCATGGGAAGATTTTCACCCTTGATTTGTTTAACAGTACCTTCTGCCCTGGTTCCAGTTGTATGCGCACTAACTTCTCATCATGTCTTTTCTTGCCCTTTTCTTTGTACAATTTGGCATCTTCAAAAGGCTGATTGTGAAATTCCTTCAATTCGTTGATTGGTGGAACTTTTTCTCTTTTGTTGCTTGTAGAGCAAGAATTGGCTCTTTTTCAGTGCAAAAGATGCTTTATCTTTAGGCTCCACAGGCAATTGACATGTTTTAAGTTTGTCAGTAGAACTTTGTCTTTCATCAGAGTTCTGAATGGTACTGTGTATCACATCAAGTTTGAAACATTCCTCCTTCTTTTCATCATCTGGAAATTCATGGCCTTGAAAACATTGAATGTTACTTCTTGGTCTTGTACCCTCATGGTTAGTTCTCCTTTTTGTACATCAATAATGGTTCGACCTGTAGCAAAGAACGGTCTCCCGAGGATGATTGGCACGTCTGCGTCTTCCTCCATATCAAGGACAATAAAATCTGCTGGGAAAATGAATTTGTCAACCTTGACCAGCACATCCTCAACTACGCCTCTTGGAAATACGAGCGTTCTATCAGCAAGTTGCAGTGAGACTGAAGTTGGCATTGTTTCTCCAATCTGTAATTTCCTGAAAATAGAAAAAGGCATCAAGTTAACACTAGCACCTAAATCACATAAGCCTTACCAAAGTTATGTTCTCCTATGACGCAAGGAACAGTGAAACTGCCAGGATTTTCAAACTTCGGGGGAAGTTTCCTCTGAATGATAGCACTGCATTCTTCTGTTATTGCTACTGTCTCGTAATCTCCCAATCTCCACTTTCGTGAAAGAATATCTTTCATGAATTTGGCATAGCTGGGCATTTGTTCCAACGCTTCTGCAAATGGAATGTTGATATGCAGCTTTTTGAAGATTTCTCCAGGAACCGGGAAAATTGCTTGTCCAATTTATTCTTCTGAAGACTTGAGGAAAAGGTGGAGGTGGAGTGATCTGTTCTTTTTCCTTTGCTTCTTTTTCTTCAATTTGTTGCTTTGTTTCTTTTGGAACTTCCTCAGCAGTTGAATTGACTCCAACATCTTTATTGATTTCAGTACCGCTCTTAACACGATGGCATGACATTGTTCCTTCCCCATGTTTCTTGGATTTGGCTCTGTGTTGCTAGGAAGGGTACCTGGCGGTCTGTAACTCTGAGCATTTGCCAGTTGTCCCATTTGATTCTCTAGTGCTTTAATAGAAGCAGATTGACTTTGAATTAATGCCGCTTGAGATTGAAATATAGCATCATACTTTTTTAACTGAGTCAACACTTCTGCTATTCCTGGTTCATTTGTCTGCTCCTGGCTTTTGTTCTGCTGTTGGAATTCAGGTGGTGGATAGTTCTGCTGTTGAAATCCTGGTGGTGGATTGTTCCTTTGTCCAGAATTGTTGCTCCACATGAAAAATTGAGATGATTCCTCCACCCTGGGTTGTAGGTGTTGGAATATGGATTGTTTCCCTGTCTGTTAAAATTGTTGACATAATTCACCGTTTCTTCAGGTTGAGTTGGCTCTGGTGCTCCTCCATATGTTGAACTTGTTGCTCAATATTGCTTTGAGTGTTGAGAGTCTCCATGAATTTGCATATCTGGTCCAGTTTGGCACTAACTGCTGTGTTGGCTCCAACTTCATAAATTCCTGCAATTCTTTGAATCAAGCTCCTTTCTGTTGGCCACAAGGAATTGTTATTGGCCATCTCTTCGATTAGGTCCCAGGCTTGATCTTCTCCTTTTGACATCAAAGCTCCTCCAGCAGCAGCATCAATAGTGGTTTTCATCAATCCAGAAAGTCCATTATAGAAAGTTTGGACTTGAAGCCATTTTGGAATCTCATGGTGAGGACATTTTCGGAGCAGATCTTTGTATCTTTCCCAAGCTTCGTACAGGGATTCTGAATCTTGCTGCACAAAAGATGTGATGTCATTTCTCAGTTTTGCTGTTCTGGCTGGTGGAAAGTACTTTGCAAGGAATTTGGTGGCTAGAGTGTTCCATGTTGTGATGGAACCTGCTGGTAGTGAATGTAGCCAGGCCTTTGCTCTGTCTTTCAAAGAGTATGGAAAAACCCGCAATCTCATTGCTTCTTCAGCTCCTCGGTTGTAATTGAAAGTGCCGCAAACTTCCAGGAAGTTGCTGATGTGGGCGTTAGGATCTTCAGTTGCATTCCCCCCAAATTGTACTGACTGTTGAATCATCTGAATGCAAGTTTTGATGTCACATACATTTGCTAGTAAGGGAGGAAGTACAATACATGAAATGAGTCTGTCAACCATCGGAATGGTTCTGTCTCGAATGGGAATTGGTGGTGCAACGTTCAAAGGTTCAGGTTCCATGTTGACTAAAGCTTCTTGGACTTCTCGTCTTTCCCTTCTCAACTGTCTGATAGTTCTTTCAATTTCTGGGTCAAGCGATCGGAGTTCAAAGCTTCTGGTTCGTCTCATGTAGTTTCTGAGAACCTGAAACACAAGAAAACAATGACAATAAGTAAAAAGAAATTAGATACAAGTAACGTATCTAACCCCTAAATAATAGTGAAAGATAAATAAGTCCCCGCAACGGCGCCAAAAACTTGACCGGCGTAAACACACACGTATAACGCAAGCGCACGTATCGTTCAAGTAGTATAAAAATATCGATCCCACGAGGACTTAATATCAAAACTATTAATTTTATGAGGTCAAATGATTACTAGTATCTAACAGATTGTTTGATTGATTGATTTGAAATGGTGACGATTCTAAATTTAAAAGCAAGTAAATAAAATTGTCGAAAATATGTTTTAAGGAAATTCAATATTAAAAACTATCTAGGGTTGTGATTTCTTCCAATATCATTTTAAAGATGAAGTGGTTATCTTAAAGTTGGGTAATATATTGATTTATTACCTGGAACACTAAATTATGTGTAAGCCTCTGTCGATGGTCAGAAACAACCCCAGTTTAACCCATTGAACCATATGTCTATGTCAACCAAATTATCTGGATTCATTAAGTTTAAGTTCCAATTATGGCTACCCCCGCCCGACAGGTATATTCCTATCCTGTAAGGAAATCTATTAAAGGGTTATCTATCCTCAAGGAAGATCGTGGCTATTGAGTCTAAGGCTGAAACCTAAAATCCCTATGTCTAGTTCATTTTAAGTTTACCAGTTCAATTTTATTAATGGCCAGTTAATGAAAAAGCATTAAGATTAAGGCTCAATAAATAAACCTTATATTACCCAAACTATAATTTACCACTTATAAACCGGTGATATTGGATTTCATCACAACCCCAGATAACTGGCTTAGTTACGACACATATTACGGGTAGTAAAGAAAACTTAAATAAAATAAAAGACATAAAGTAAAATACTGAAAATGAAATACTGAAAAGTAAATGCTGAAAGTAAATTCTGAAATTAAATACTGAAAATTAAATGCTGAAAGTAAATTACTGAAAGTAAATTGCTGAAAGTAAATTACTGAAAAGTAAATTGCTGAAAGTAAATTGCTGAAAGTAAATTACTGAAAAGTAAAAACTGAAATTAAAGAAAGAAAAATACTGTGCGTAAAAGTAAATTGCGGAAAGTAAAAACTGAAAAGTAAAGAAAAGAAAATGCGAAAGCGAAAATTAATTACTACTAAAGCTATAAATAAACAAACAAGATACAATCTTCTTAGTATTCTTAAGGAATTCCTTAGAAGAAAGTATGAATTTTACAAATGAAATGGCTTGGTATTTATAGGCAAAATTTTGCCTCCATCAAATCATCCATCAAATTCTCCACCAAATCCATTATTATTTCTCCACTAATTACTCCACCAAATCCATAATTTCTCCACTAATTGCTTATCTTGTTTGGTGTTGATTTGATAATTTTTATTAATTATTAATTAATTAATATTTTGCTTTGAAAATGATTGATAATGACTTTTAATAATTACACTCCACACACTTCTGGATGGTTCATCAATTTCGGTCATGAAATCATCAGAATTTGAAAATATTTTCTCTTTCAAAGTTGTAGATCGTTGAGTCTTATTTAATCTGGAACTTGAATCAACTCAATCCGATATCGGAGTAAAAAGTTATGCTGAAAATACGACAGATGGGCAAAACTTGAATTTCCAAAACTGCACTTCGTCAAAAACGCCCTTTCAAGTTTCCAATCTCCGAAATTAATATATCAAGTCCAATAATTGCCCTTATTTGATCCACATTTCATCCTAAATGATTTCATTGAGTCCCGATATTATTTTATCTGCAAAATAAAATAAAACATATCAAAACGTTCATCAAACCGAGAAACTAAACAAAATATTAAGTAAAAGGGGCGGTAAATATTGATATATTTTCCGCTCATCATTTTCCTAGGCTGTTACAGTGATATCAGAGCCAGTTGTCGAGCCGGTGTGCCAGCGGGGACGCTGGACCCAAAATGGGGGGATAGTGACGGCAATCCCACATCTGCTGGAGAGGAGAACGAAGCATGCCTTATAAGGGTGTGGATACCTCTCCCTGTTGAGGCATTTTGGGGAAACCCAAACCAAAAATGTGAGGGCTTAGCTAGTCGGCTCAAAGCGAACAATATCAACAAGCGGTTTGCCTGGGCTGTTACAGAGGACCAAGAAGTTACCTTCAATGTTTTCAAAGCCATGAAATTCCGAGTGATGAAAAGGAGGAAGAATGTTTTAGAATTGATGTTGTTGATAGTATCACCCAAGACTGATACAATTCCCTCGGACAAACTTAAAGCTTGCATCACCAACATGACTGACAGCGAGTTAGATTCTGAAATTCTGGAATGTATCAACTATCTTGACAAGCCATTCCGATTGAATTCGACACCACAAGTGGAAAGTCTGGACTACCGAAGAAAGACCGAATCAAACCTTTGATTGAAGAACCACCGCAGTTGGAGCTGAAGTTACTTCCGAGCCATCTTAGGTATACATTCTTAGGAAACTCTTCTGAATTACCTGTGATTATTTTTTCTTCGCTAACATTGGAGTAGGAAGAAAAGTTGCTGAGAGTGTTACGAGAACACAAGAGAGCCATTGGATGGATTATAGCAGACATTCGAGGCATTAGTCCATCATTTGGCATGCACAAGATTCTGATGAATGATGAGTACAAACCCACAGTGGAGCATCAATGGAGACTCAATCCAATCATGAAGGAAGTCATGAAGAAAGAAATCATCAAATGGTTGGATGTTGGCATCATTTACCCCATCACAGACAGCAGTTGGGTGAGTCCTATGCAGTATGTGCTGAAGAAAGGAGGAATTACTGTAGTCACAAATGAAAAGAACGAGCTGATTCTAACAAGAACAGTGACTGGATAGAGAGTATGCATGGACAATCGGAAGCTGAACAAAGCAACAAGGAAAGACCATTTTCCGCTGCCATTCATTGATCAGATGCTAGATAGACTAGCGGGACATGAGTACTATTGCTTTCTGGATGGATATTTGGGGTACAATCAGATTGCCATCTGTTGGATAATTATGACCCATAGCATCACTATTTGTACAGAACATGGTGTTATTGTACAAATTAACTATGTGACAAAGGAAATTGCTCTTTTATCATTTGTAATTGGATTACCGAGATATATAAATGATAAAAGTCCATATGATTAGTACCAGATTAATAAGATATGGGACAATATTAATCCACATAAGGTTTAATCATTAAATATCCATAGTCGTAGTATTATCGAGACTGGACATCGATAATGCGGAATAGGCTAGTATTACACTTATGGAAGCGTAACGGCATAGTTATCATATATTTAGGTATTGGATACTCATGCAAGTGTAATAGAAGGTTATGTTTACCAATGGTACGGAAACAGCTTCGATCTGGATAGACCCCTCGGAATCCCATTGGTAGTATGACTATGTGTCTATGGGAGTCCGAATCAGGGTAGGTGTATCTGGTCTTAATCTGAGACTTGCATCGCTAATACTTACGACAATCAGTATACTTTGGTTTTGATCGTTTGGGGCTTTAACAGGTTCTGTGTATGCCTCTTCTGGATATACTGAGAATTGTAGTGTATTGGGTGTGATGTCAAGATGGAAGTATCACTTCAGTCATATAGAGATGATGATCATGCAGGATACGGAACTGGTACTCTTTTATGCTGTAGCTATCGGGATGATATGACAAGGTCATGATTATCCGATTATAGAGACTAGTTACCAGAGATCCGATATATGCTTCGTACGGAACAAACACAATTCCAGCCCCAGGCCTATCATGTGACATTCGATACTGGATCGTAATACACAATACAACGTATACTACGCTTGACAAAGATTATATATTCCGTTAAAGAATATTTCTGGAGAATAGGGTAGGCACGGTGCTTTGCTATAAGCCAACCGTGTCTTGTAAATTGGTAAGAACGTGGTACCGGATATGCACGTATTCGGATAGTCCGATGACCTTATTTACTGCCAACATATCCAGGGATCTCTTGGGTCGCATCCTGAAGATTCACCGATGATGTTGACTCGAACAAAATTAATCTGGGATTAATTATGAGAGAGAAAATTAATCTGGGATTAATTACGGCAAGAATTTATCTGGGATAAAATTCGAATTGAAGAGAGAGAACGATTAATTGGAATTAATCCATTAAATAATATATTAGATATATTAATGAAATCGGATTTCAAAGCGGAATTAAAATTGGATTTTAATTTGGGCGAACGAATTAATTTAGAATTAATTCGTAAGCGACTTTCGTAATAATTTTACTAGGCATTATTATTTATTTAAATTGGATTTAATTATGTCACGACAGAAAATTTGTTTAATCGGATTAAACGAACCCGAGCCTGAAGTGTGTTGAGGAAGCCACTTGAAATTTGAATTTAAAGTGGGTCCCACCAACTTACATCGCTAGTCACTTTTGTGATGGAAATCTTGTCACCTTTTTGGTGATGGAAGTGGTTGGGAGCTTTAAGAGCTAACTTTTCCAACACACTTTGTAATTTTCTTTTTGAAAGCATATACACCTTTTGGAAAAGTGTAATTGGTAATTTTTTTTAGAAAAAAAATAAAGGAAACCAAAATGCTCTCTCTCTCTCTCCATTCTCTCCTTGGCCGATTGGCCTTAAAGCTCCTTGTCCGAATGGCCATTGTCCTTGGCCGATTGCCATGGTTCTTGGCCGAATGGCCTTGTGTCACCTTGGGCGATTGGAATCCTCTCTCCTTAGCCGAATCTTGCTTCTCTTGGAGGGCGATTTTTGGGTAATTTTATTCTAGCTAGCACTTAAAGGAGTCAAGTGAAGGTGATATGGATACTCACCAATGAGCTTGGAAGTTTCAACATCAATGGAAAAGTTTTGAAACTCATCCGATCAATGTAAGTTATTCCGTAAACTTTCTTGATTAATTCACACACAAATCACTCTTAGAGATCTTGGCATGTTCTAGGAACACTAACAATGGTATCAGAGCGAGATCTAAGTTTGATTTGAATCTAGGGTTTGTAAACTTTAATTTGGGAATTTTGTGTATGAAGCTTGATTTTCCTAAATTGATGATTTGGTTGAGCTTGGACGATGTTTAATTAGATTTGTATGTCATTGATTTTGTGAAAAATTGATTAGATTAATTTTCCCCAAATTCACATGCTTGGCCGAAAATACCCTAGAATAAGCTCATGGGAATTTTTGAAATTTGACATATTGGATGTATTGTTGGCATGATAGAAATATTGTATACCGTGAGCCTTGATGCATGTTATAAGATTGATTTTACTTCAATTTGTGTTAAACATGAATTGGAAATGTAGAACATGATTAATTGAATTAATTAGTGTTTTGGAAGCATTAGATTAATTAATTAATTATGGTAATTACACTTGAATTGAATTAATTTGTAATTTGGAATAATGAATTAATTTAATTATTGTATTTGGGCTTAATGGGCTTGGTTGGGCCAAGTTTGGTTTAGGATAATTGGTTGGATCCAATTGGGCCTAAAACCATTTCCATAAAGTCCAAATATGATATTTGGGCCTTTAAAATTTTAATTGGGCCTAATGGGCCTAAATTGATTTTTGGCATAGAGTGATTCCTAATTGGGCCTTGGCATCTTGGGTTTGGCCCATAATTGCCAAAGCCCATGCCTAAATAATTAATTAAAAGCCCATTGGACTTTAATTGAATAGTATTAGATACTAATTGGGCCTTTGAGACCCGTTAAGATTGGATTTGGAATCCAAGTCTAAAAGGCACTTTTAAAAGTGTAATTATTTAATTTGGAATTAAATATGAATTAGTATTGAATATAATTTAAATTGGATTTAAAATTGTATTTCAATATAATTCAAGAATACGTACTTTGAGTATTTATTCTTAAACGAGTTGGACTCGCGCAAATCAAATCGTTGTTTGAACATTGGATGGTCATTAATTAAAGATTAATTAATTGGATTAGATTGATTGATAACATGCTTTGTGTGAATACTTGGATGTATGTTTTAATAATGTATATCAGATGGATACTAGAAGGGTTAGGGCAATTTTGGAAATTGTTGTAATAAATTTAGAATTTATTAAATTGGACCTGCGTGTCCAGCCTATTACCTCTTTTCTCATTGTATTTCTCTTCTCACCTATTCCCCTAAATGTAAATGAGGTTTCTTTAGAAGTATTATGTAATTGGGTAGACGTATGAATAATGCTAGCGAAAAAGAGGAAATGGAGAGATTTGTTTTAGGAACAAATTTGTTTTATATCCATCCGCATATCATTATTAATTTTATCGCGCCTTATTATGATTTTAGAATGCATGCTTAAGGGTGTACGATGAGACCTAATCAAAGCTAATAAACCCTTAAGCATGCATTCTCTCAAAGCTAATAAATTGGTTGTCAAATCGCGACAAAAACCCTCAACAAATATTAAGCGATTTCCTTCCATTGAGTGATTCTCTTTCAAGATCCAAGATTGACATTGGTTTGTTGGCCAAAGTCAAGACTTTTGTCCATCGTGGATGTGTTTGAATCATGGAGGCTTTGTTCTATATTATACGCCTTGGGCAAGTTGTGATTTGTTGGCCAAAGTCAAGGTCACTTCTTGTTCATCGGCCTCGATTACAAAGTTTTCCCACTGTCAATAGGTCATGCTTAACTAGAATCATTAAGCTTGTTGAGCCAAATCCAAGGCTTAGTTGATTTAGAGGAAAAGGTTAGGCAATATATTGGATATATTGGCATATATTGGATATATGTTTCGGACTTGGAAGTCCACCTACTGGATCTAGGAATTGGATGAGATCCAATTGATCTGTGAGATATACCTAGTTAAGTTTTATACAACTTGTTGGCCAAAGTCAAGGTTGTGGTTATTTAACGGGATTCTAGCCCACTAGGAAACCAGGTTTCCCGAGTACTTCAAAGAGGGTTAGAGGCTCGCCGAAAAATAGTGGGAGACAAGTATTAAATTTACAATTTCGTTTAGATACTTGCCAATACACGCTCATTTCATTTTTCGTCATTAAAAATTTATATATATTAGTTGGACTAATATTCAATTATTGTTTTAATTAAACAGTTGGACTGTATTCAAACTATTTCATTTATAGTTGATTATATAATTGGATTATAATAATCAATATATTTGAATTTAACCAATCAAATTGTAGTTATTATATAGTTTGACTATAGTAATCATTGCATTAGATTGTATCCGAAATCGTTGATTGGATAATTGGACTATTGGAATAAAGATAACTGAAAGATTAGCGTTTAAAAAAATCCTGGGTGAAAATGTCTTTAAATGGCTTCAATTTTCAGATTGGGAATATAACCTCAGGATAGTCCTGGGAACTCAGAAGTTATTCTATTTGATAGAGAAACCTCTCGGACCTGAGCCTGGAGTTTAGCAAATAGTGGAGCATGAGCTTTGGAAGACTCATGGTGATGATAACTTTAGTGCTCAATCCGTTATACACAGCCAGAGCTTCTTAAAAGGACATATCCCAAGTTGTCTGCCTAAACTGTGGCAAACGGGGTCACTAGAAGTGTGACTACCGTATGGACAAGACAAACATGAATGAAGTGAAGGCAGAACAAGGTTCCGGCTTCAAGAATGTTTGTTATAAACATGTTCAGTACTAGTTTCAAAATTGGATTTTTTATACTAGATGTGGTACATAAATATATGTACTGATGTGCGGGATCTGCTGATTAGCAGGAGACTGGCTTCAATCGCGATCGACTTATGATTCAGAAACGGGACGAGAGTCGTTGTTTTGGTTGTAGGAACCTAAGTTTTGGAACTGCCTTTTGAGCATGTACACAAATTAGGAAACTGTTATAATGTATCTAGTTTGACTATGAACATTATCCTTGTATCTAGTTTAACCCGTTGCTAGTATACTTTTATATTCTAGAACACTAAGTGTTTTGTTTATAAAGATGATATTGAGATAAGCACATTAGATGTGAATAACAGTACTTATATTTAAAATATAAATGAATCTCAAACATATAATGTGACAAACAAAAACTCAAACTTTATAAATCTATTGAGACTTAAAAGTGGCATTGTTGTCTGGGACACATAAACAAGACTCGTATATCCACACTTTCGAAGAGTGGATACTAGGACGGATTTGATTCTAATTCAAATGATGTCTACGAATCTAGTTTATTAGGCAAAATGCCTAAAACATATTTTACTTGGTAAAAGTACAAGTGTCACCTATCTGTTATCCCTCGTTCATAGTGACGTAAGTGGCCCATGTCTAGCTAAGCTAGAGGTGGATATGAATACTTTGTAACCTTTACGGATGTGGCATCGCGTTACAGTTATGTGTATCTTATGAAACACAAGTAAGAAACTTTTGAGTAATTCAAAGAGTTTCGACACGAAGTATAAAAACAGACCGGTAAGAGTATTGAAACATCACGATTGGACCGTGGTGGAAATACTTAAGTAATAAGTTTCTCGATTATTTGAAAGAGTATGGTATTCTTTCATAGTGGACTCCTCCCGGAACACCTCAAATTGACGGTGTGTCCGAACAGAGAAACCGAACTTTGTTGGACATAGTAAAGTCTATGATGAGTCGCTCTGAGCTACCAATTTCCTTATGAGGATACGAATTAAATTGTGCAATACTTATTTTGAATAAGGTTCTATGTAAATGTAACATCCCAGATCTGGGAGATGTTACCAGCAGTGGATAGCTGTGCGAACCCCATAAGCCTCTGACTATCTGACTGTACTCTGAATTATACACATGTCATGCATACAGACCATGGCTCAAACAATATAAATTACTTTTATTAATGCATATTTGAGAATACTTCTTTTACAACACTTTAAGAACTACTTGCAGTGACTATCACATTCTAATGCATACAATTTCATTAACTATGAACTGGACTTTTACAATTTGTGACTCAAGTACTGGTGGACTCCAACCCTTGTGACTGCATCAGTATCCATCCTCCCGAGCATGTCCTCCTGGAATCCCTGCAAAACAAACTAAAACTGGTGGGGGTTAGATTGCTATGCAATCTAAGTGAGTGGACTAAAACCGAAAACTGAAATAAAAATCTTTTAACTTTAAAATCATACTTTTAGAAATATCTTTTAAAAAAACTTTATTTCTTTTTGAAATATGTTTTTGAAAATCTGTTTTCTGAAAACTACTTGCTAATAATCTGGGTTCTGAACTCTGAAATCTTTATACTGAAAATCTGAAATCTGAAAACTATATGTAAAGATATGATTTCTGAAATCTGAAATACTGAGTACTGTATGTCTGAAAACTGCTCTACGTCCAGGACCATAACTCAACTGGACGTCTCTCTACACCCAGGACCATAACTCAACTGGGTGTGCTCGATTCCCAGAACCATAACTCAACTGGGCATCTGAAGTCAGGATTTCGGGACCTTGTAGCCCCTAGTCCTGCTCGAGGATCTGAGAGCGTCCCCTCAGTCCTCCACATGTGCACATGCATCTGAATCCGTCAATTCTACTGTACTAGTTACATACTGGGGTGAGGTTTTACCTCATGCCCCGAAAACTAAAAAAACAAATTTTAAAACTTTTCTATGTAAAGCATTATTAATCATGTTATAAAACATAAATATCATATAATACCAGCGATAAATAAATCTAACGCCCTAAGGTATAAAAATAAGTCTGTCATCAAAATATGACTTAACAAAAGCAAGTAAGAAGATAGTGTCCACTCACTGTGCTATGGTAAATCGAGAGCGATTCACGGTGTGAGCTACCTTTGAGTATCCTGGCATCAATCTAAGGTCAATACGATCGTTAGTTTGCATAACTCGAAACATTTTCATATGACATAAAAGAATATACAATGTATGGATACACAAACGTGCTGAATATTGATGATTTCTATGGTATCTATGAATTTCACGGACTTAGGTTTGGAGTTACGCAAGTGCGATAGCGGAAACTTAATTTATTCTAACGGCCAGAAATTTACAGTTTATACACTAACTTTGAAATTTCGCCAGAATTAACTGGGAATGAATCTAAGGCTGTGAAATTTTAATATAATGATCCTAAATATGTCTAGTTTATGTTGGTTTTTACGGATCTCAATTCCGACTTCAGAAACTCAACTTATAGACCGAAATTCAAGGGCTGTCCAACAGAAAAAATGGGCACTGGGGCAGCAGGTCGCCCAACTTCAAAAATTGGTTCCGATCTCGTCTTAAGTCCATAAATTCTAAATTTTGGATATGTTACTTCCTTATGTGTCTAGAGTACCCAGAATTTTACGGAACGTGATTTTGACTTCTAGAACGCAAATTATAAAATTTTCTTTACACCTTGTTCTGTTACCACAGAACCAGTAATTTACTGCAGTGCGGCCAAGTTTGAAAATTCGCTACGACTCCCTCTCAAGTCTAAAAATTCTGAATTTTGAATATAATATTCCCCTATGTTTCTAGTTTACTCAGAACTTTACGTTTCATCAATCCGATTAATAAAACTCAAGTTATAAACTTCAAGCACAGCCTGTCCGAAATGAGACAGAATTGACTTCACTCTCTAACTTCCTTATCTCGCCATCTCATTTAATTCCTTTAATCCGACGACCTCCGACAGAATTTTCATTATCTTAAACACTCCTTATATCATAAGATTTATGCTTATTTTCTTGATTAATTTGAGTGTGGCATTATGTCGAATACTTGGTGTGCGGCATACCTAAAACCTCCATTCTTACAACCTTAAGTAACTCTACCCCCATTTTACATAATCTTAAACCTACCATTTCACTTATTTATAATCATCCAACATCATCCAATTCCATTATTCTTTCATAATCAACAAACTTGAAATAACAAACTAAAATCATTCAAACACCCATTTCTTAACTAATTAACTACTAATTTGCAACACATAACATGTCTCTACAACTACTATAGCATCAATTTACCAAAATTCCACAACTTGAAATTTGGGTCTAGATTCATTACCTTGTTTTTTGTTGGATCCCCAACTCCTCAAAGTTTCCAATGGTTGCCAAACTTTCTTTGTTTCCCCTTCTCTTCTCTTCTTTCTTCCTTTCCTTCTTCTTCTTCTTTTCTTCTTTCTTCTCCTCCTTCTTCTCTTCTCTTCTTTTCCCTCCCTTTCTCTCACGGTTTTCTTTCTTTCTCCTCTCCCCAAATTCGTTTTTTAATCTTTGTAATAGGGAATAGTTACTCCTTTATATAGTGGACTCTTTGGTTATTTTACAAGTTAAGGATAAGTGTAGAAACTTGGAGAAGGTTTGAGAAATCTTCATTTACCCGAAATCACTATTCATCCAGAATTTGATCTGCATTTTTGATCCGTTTCTGTTCCGATTTTGGGAAAATGTATAACGCGGAAGTTTAGGTCTTAGTCTAATCTTTCCGTCGATATAAAATTCATAAAATTCTGAGTTTTTATGAAAAAGTTATTCCAAAAATACCATATATAGTACAAAAGGGCATACGGTACAGTTTCTTCTCGGGATCTTGATGAAGTTACCGATCGTTCCCAAAGTCTTTTCATAACTGTATTCGAATTCCATCATGATTTATTTTACGTTTCTTTGTCCCGTACGCAATAATATCATCATAGGTAGTAGTAATGTCCACCGGTCGTTACAGTAAATCTGTTAGACAGACTTCATATTATATATTAACAGGAAAGAAACAGGGTTTCTCATTCCTGAAGATTTGAGAATGCTGGGCATTCGCTAAATATCTGGATGATACCAAACTAGAACCCAATCAGATAAGTGTATATTTGTCGGTTGTCCTAGGGAAACCAAAGTATAATACTTATGCAACTCACAAGAGAACAATGTAATTGTTGCTCTCCATGTAGTATTTCCTAAGAGGAATACCTAAATGCAGTGGTAAGTGGGGGGAAAGTAAAACTCGATGAAAATCGGAGTAATACTGTTCCAGGCACCGAACCATCATGGAACACCAACAGTTCACCAGGGATGAAACTGTACCAATAATCTTCGAATACACAAGAACCGCATAGGTCGAAGAGAGTCAGAAAACAACCTGGGAGGTATGGGTTTCTAATCTCACCTCATGAGGATGTCAATCTTATTGTGGAAGACGAACCAGCTACGTATGAGGAAGTGATACAGGGTATCGACTCCTTTTATGGCAAAGTGCCATGAAGTCCGAAATGGATTCCATGTATACCAACTAAGTTTGGACATTGGTTGATGTACCGGAAGGAACTGTGCCTATTGGTACTATATGAGTCTTCAAGGAAGACATACATGGATGGCAAAATACAAATGTACACAGCTAGGATAGTACAAAAAGGGTATCAACAATGTCATAATGTCGACTACGATGAAATTTTTTCACTTGTTGCCATGATTAAATCCATTTGGACAATGCTTGCTATTGCTGCATATTTCGTTTAAGAAATATGGCAAATGGATGTCAAAACCGCTTTATTTCACGGAAACCTTTTGGAGGATGTTTACAACAACCTGACGGTTTTATCGTGCAAAAACATGCAAACAAGGTTTGCAAGATAAATCAATCTATTTATGGATTAAAGCAAGCATTGTGTTCTTGGAACTAGCGTTTTGATGTAATCATAATGGTATATGATTTGATTCAAAACAAATATAATTCTTGTGTATATAAGAAGGTTAGTGGGAGCGCACAGACAATAAATGTCTTATTAGATGATGATGTATTGCTTCTTAGCAATAACATTCCAATAAAATAATCGGTGAAAGCTTGCCTTTCATTAAAATTCTCCATGAAATACCTGGGAGAAGCAGGCTTCATTCTAGGAATAAAGATCTACTGGGATAGATCTAAAAATCTGCTGGCAACCCTCCCAGAGTTCGTACATTGAAATATATGTACGTGACCTGATGTCTCATATGCTTTGAGAATATGTAGACGATATAAGGCCAATCCAGGTGATGGTCACTGGATTGATCTAAAGAACATCCTTAAGTATCTTGGATGAACTAAGAATGCTTTTTTAAGCTATGGAGGAGGAGACCTTGAAGTGACTAGGTTCACCGCTGTAAGTTTCCAAACCGATAAAGATGACTTTAAGTCGCAATAAGGGTACATATTTAGTTTGAATAACGGAACAGTGAGCTGTAAATCTTCCAAGCAAGATACTGTTGCCGAATAAATAACAAAACCGGAATATTACTCCAGCTGAGGCAGCAAAAGAAGCATTTTGGATCTATATCATCCTAATTGGATTAGGTATAGTTCTGTTAGCAGCTGAGCTAGGCTACAACACAGGCTAAAGAATTACGGTCTCATCAACGATCCAAGTATGTACTTCGACTATTTCATCTGATTCGTCAGATCATACATCATGGCAATGTAATGATCGAATAAAACGCATCAGATGATAACATTACAAATCCGCTGACGAAAGCTATCTCTTAGCAGAAGTTTGAGCGACCCGTACATATTTCAAGTGTAGGACACTTGAGTGATTGGCTATAGGCCAAGTGGGAGATTGTTGGATAATTATGACCATAAAATCACTATTTGTACAGAACATGGTTTTGTTGTAAAAATTAACTATGTGACAAAGGAAATTGCTCTTTTATCATTTGTAATTGGATTACCGAGATATATAAATGATAAAAGTCCATATGATCAGTACCAGATTAATAAGATATGAGACAGTATTAATTCACGTAAGGTTTAATCATTAAATATCCCTAGTTGTAGTATTATCGAGACTGGACATCGATAATGCGGAATAGGCTAGTATTACACTTGTACGTGTTATGGAAGCGTAACAACATAGTTCTCATATATTTGGGTATTGGATACTCATGCAAGTGTACTAGGATAGTCTGTTTACCGATGGTATGGAAACAGCTTCGCTCTGGATAGACCCCTCGGAATCCTATTGGTAGTATGACTATGTGTCTATGGGAGTCCGAATCAGGGTAGGTGTATTTGGTCTTAACCTGAGACTTGCATCGCTAATACTTGCGACAATCAATATGCTTTGGTTTTGGTCGTCCGAGGCTTTAATAGGTTCTTTGTACGCTTCATTTGGGTATAATGAGAATTGTAGTGTATTGGGTGTGATGTCAAGAAGGAAGTATCACTTCAGTCATATGGAGATAATGATCACGCAAGATACAGAACTGGTACTCTTTTATGCTGCAACTATCGGGATAATATGACAAGGTCATGATTATTCGATTACAGAGACTAGTTACCAGAGATTCGATATATGCTTCGTACGGGGCAGACACAATTCCAGCCCCAGGACTAGCATGTGACATTTGATACTGGATCGTAATACGCAATAAAACGTATACTACGCCTGACAAAGATTATATATTATGTTAAAGAATATTTCTGAAGAATTGGGTAGGCACGTTGCTTTGCTAGAAGCCAACCATATCTTGTAAATTGGTAAGAACGTGGTATCGGGTACGCACATATTCAGATAGTCCGATGACCGTATTTACTGCCAACATATCTAGGGATCTTTTGGGTCGCATCCCGTAGATTCACCGATGATGTTTGACTCGAACAAAATTAATCTGGGATTAATTATGAGAGAAAAAATTAATCTAGGATTAATTACGGCAAGAATTTATCTGGGATAAAATTTGAATTGAAGAGAGAGAATGATTAATTTAGAATTAATCAATTAAATAATATATTAGACATATTAAATGAAATCAAATTTCAAAGCGGAATTAAAATTGGATTTTAATTCGGACGAACGAATTAATTTAGAATTAATTCGTAAGCGACTTTCGTAATAATTTTACTAGGCATTATTATTTATTTGAATTGGATTTAATTATGTCGCGACAGAAAATTCGTTTAATTGGATTAAACGAACCCGAGTCCGAAGTGTGTTGAGGAAGCCACTTGAATTTTGTATTTAAATGGGTCCTACCAACTTACATCACTAGTCACTTTTGTGATGGACATCTTGTCACCTTTTTGGTGATGGAAGTGGTTGGGAGCTTTAAGAGCTAACTTGTCCAACACACTTTGTAATTTTCTTTTTGAAAGCATATACACCTTTTGGAAAAGTGTAATTGGTAATATTTTTTTAGAAAATAAATAAAGGAAACCAAAATGCTCTCTCTCTCTCTCTCTCTCCATTCTCTCATTGGCCGATTGGCCTTGTTGCTCTAGGCCGAATGGCCCTTGCCTTGGCCGATTGGCCTTGAAGCTCCTTGGCCGAATGGCGATTGTCCTTGGTCGATTGCCATGGTTCTTGTCCGAATGGCCTTGTGTCACATTGGGCGATTGGAATCCTCTCTCCTTAGTCGAATCTTGCTTCTCTTGGAGGGTGATTTTTGGGTTATTTTGTTCTAGCTAGCACTTAAAGGATTCAAGTGAAGGTGATATGGATACTCACTCATTAGCTTGGAAGCTTCAACATCCATGAAAAGTTTTGAAACTCATCCGATCAATATAAGTTATTCCGCAAAATTTCTTGATTAATTCACACACAAATCACTCTTAGAGATCTTGGCGTGTTCTAGGAACACTAACACCATCGCCCCAGAAGATCAGGAGAAAACCACATTTACATGTTCGTATGGTACTTTTGCTTTCCGCATGATGCCATTTGGATTATGTAATGCTCCTGCATATTTTTGCGTTGCATGATGGCTATCTTCTCAGACATGCTGGAGCAGAGTATGGAGGATTTTATGGATGACTTCTCTGTGTTTGGAGACTCTTTTGACCACTGCTTACAAAATCTGGATCATTTGTTACAAAGGTGCGAAGATACAAACCTGGTACTCAATTGGGAGAAATGCCACTTTATGGTGCAAAAAGGCATCGTCCTTGGACATCGAATCTCACAAAAATGAATCCAGGTAGACAAACAAAGATTGAAACAATTGAAAAAATTACCTCCACCAACATCTGTTAAAGGGATTCAGAGTTTTCTCGGACATGCTGGCTTTTACAGGAGATTTATCATAGACTTTTCCAAGATTGCTAAACCTCTGTGCAATCTTCTGGAGAAGGATGTGCCTTTCAAATTCACCAAATAATGCCATGAAGCTTTTGAGATCCTAAAACAGAAGCTGTTTCTGCTCCCATCATAGTAGCACAAGATTGGACCCTTCCATTTGAGGATGTGCGATGCTAGTGATTTTTCTATAGGTGTAGTTTTGGGACAACACAAAGTAAAGATTTTCCACACCATTTGCTACTCCAGCAGATCTCTAAATGAAGATCAACTAAACTACACAACCACTGAAAAAGAGTTGCTTGCAGTTGTGTTCGTTTTTGACAAATTTCGCTCTTATTTGCTGGGTCCCAAAGTGGTGGTCTACATAGATCATTCAGCAATCAAATATCTGATCGTGAAAAAATATGCCAAACCCAGATTGATCCGTTGGATACTTCTACTGCAAGAATTTGATGTGGAGATCTGAGACAGGAAAGGAACAGAAAACCAAGTGGCAGATCATTTATCAAGGCTCGAGAATGGAGAAATAGTTGGTAAAGAACTCACAATCAAATAAACCTTTCCAGATGAATAGTTATTTTCCATGAAATAACATGATATCCCTTGGTATGCTGACTATGTCAACTACATAGTGTCAGGAAAATTGCCGTTGGAATAGACAACTCAGCAACGGAAGAAGTTCTTCAAAGAAATCAAATATTATGTCTAAGATGAGCCGTACCTATTCAAATGATGTGATGATCAATTACTAAGACGTTGTGTTCCACATGAGGAGGTCAACAGTGTCCTGCAACATTGATCACCATACGACGGACACTTCAGCAGGAATAAAACTGCAGTCAAAGTCCTACAATCAGGTTTGTTCATGCCCACTCTTTTTAAAGATGCTTACTTATTTGCTCTTCAATGTGACAGGTGCCAGTGAATAGGAAATATTTCAAGGAGAAATGAAGGACCTCTGCAAAATATTCTGGAAGTGGAGATATTTGATGTATGGGGATTGATTTTATGGGACCTTTTATTCCATCATTCGGAAACCTGTACATACTAGTTGCAGTAGACTACATCTCCAAATAGGTTGAAGCAATTACACTACCATTAAATGATTCGAAAGTGGTGATAAAATTCCTTAAAAAGAATATTTTCACTCGTTTCGGAACACCTCGTGCGATTATCAATGATGGTGGCACACATTTTTGCAACAGATACTTCGATGCACTCCTATCCAAATACGGAGTTACTCATAAAGTTGCCACTGCCTACCATCCACATTCAATTGGGCAAGTTGAAATTTCAAACAGGGAGATCAAAAGAATCTTAGAGAAAACCATTGGAACAACAAGGAATTAATGGTCTGAAAAACTGGATGACGTAATATTGGCCTACTGGATAGTTTACAAGACACCCATTGGTATGTCCCCATATGGAATGGTGTTTGGGAAAACATGTCATCTGCTAGTGGAGCTTGAACACAAGGCATACTGAGCACTGAAGAAGTTGAATCTTGATCTACAAGCAATAAGAGAGAAAAGACTCCACCAACTCAACAAATTGTAGGAATTTCTCCTACAGACTTATGAGAATGCCAAACTGTACAAAGAAAAGACCAAGAAATGGCATGATAAAAAAAATAGTGCGCAGACAACTGGAGCCAGGGCAGCAGATGTTGTTATATGATTCACGGTTGAAACTTTTTCCTGAAAAGCTGAAATCCAAGTGGTCAGGTCCATTTGTGATTACTCAGGTGTTACCCTATGGAGTTGTTGAGATATACAATCCCAAGTCGAACAACACATTCAAAGTTAACAGCCAGCATGTCAAGCACTACTGGGGAGAATCAATTGAGTGACAAAAAGAAAGTGTCACACTTTCAGACCCATCCTAATGTTCGGCCAGTCAAGTCTAGCTGACAACGTTAGACTTAGCGCTAGCTGGGAGGCAACCCATGAAAATTTGTGTATATAATGTGATCTGGTGTTTATTTTTGTGTGTTTAATTTTGGTAGGTAAAATCATATTTTAGGATGGAAGAAGTTCTCGCAAGTCTTCATAAGCAATTTCCTTCTCTCCCTCAAAATTATCTGATGAAAGTCTACAAAGCTCGTTTGGAACTGATGAGACTACTAATGATTAAAGGTATTCCTAATGACATTCGTTGGATTATTGAAGCACATGTCTAATTGGCAGGTGAGTCTTCTGACTCTTTTATTTCACATCTGCCCGGTTTAGGAAGAAGCACTTATGCTAAAAAGAGAAGAGCTAAAAGAATGGGTGTTTGCTACAAATGTGCTCGTATTTTTTGTTATACTCGTTGTCGTTCTTTAGGAATGGTGTCTAATAATCGCGAAAATAAGATTAATTTCATTAGGGATGGCTTGAGTAAGGAGTCTTTAGATGACATATCTAAGACCCTTGAGACGCATCCCAGTGGATAAGTGTATCATGAAATTCATATGTTATATGCACAATTCCATAAAGAAAGACAACAGTTAAGAATCTGACTTTAAAAGACCTTGTTTGCCAATTTATAAGAAAATTGGATGGGAAGCTTGTCCCTGACGTATAGACGTCAATCAAGTTGTTACTTTCCAGTAAATATTATATCTCTTTGTCTTTTCCAAATAATTGTGATTTTTTTTGTTATTTTCTTTTATTTTCTCCGACAGGATCTAGACCTTTTTTACTATCACGATTTATTTTACGGTTTAACTAATAATTGTCATTTGGCAGGTACTAGTGCTATTATTTTTACTCACAATTTTTCAGGTGTTATAAATTCAATTCATCATTGCACTTTTGAAGACATCCAGAGTTAAAATGGACGCCACATCAAGAAGACGAGTTGAAAACATCTGTGTGTTTTGCAGTACTAGTGTTGGTGTTAAACTAGAATATGTAACAACAGCACATGAATTGGGTCGAGTCATTACTGCAAGGAATATGCACTCAGTATATAGCGGTGGCAATCTTTGACTAATGGGGATTGTTTCAAAGGCTGTACAGGAAGAAGGCAGTCAAGTTTTGGGAATCATCCCAAAACCCTTGGCGGAGGTGAATTTTATTGGACCATCAAACGGAGAGGAACTGATCGTGCCAGGTATGTCTGAACGACTGGTGGAAATGATTAATCGTGTTGATGCTATTATTGCTTTGCTAGGTGGCTTGGGCATAATTTAGGAAATTTTTACAGTGTTATCTTGGGTGAACTTGAACATACACTAGAAACTGCTTGGACTGTACAACGTTGATGGATTTTATGATTTTCTTTGTGTGTTTCTTGATCATACCCGGAGAAATGGATTCGTGTCAAAACCTATAAAAGAACTTCTATTTACTGCCAGAACTGCCCTTGATTTAATTTACCAAATATTAGCCTTTGAACCACAAATTGACCATATCCTTTCCAAAATAAACTGGTCCGAGAGTGATCGTGGTAAGAGGCATCAGATAAATCTGGATCTTAACCTGTAACTTTTCATTTAGATGTAGAATTTCAGCTAATCAGGTACGGTTTTCTAAACTCTTCTTCTATTGTTTATGACATTGGGGACAATGTCTCATTTAGGTTTGGGAGAATGAAATAGTTAATTTGTATCTTGTTTTTCTTTTTGAAAAAATCAAAAAAATTAAAAATTTTTACAAAAAATCAATTTTTTTTTGTGTTTTTAACATGCTAATCAGGTAAAATTGGTGTGAGATAGTAGTGTAAGAAATTTCCACTCCTGAGACGTATCTCAACCTATTTCAGAACAAGTTAATTTTTGTTTATTTCCTTTTGAATTATTTAATTTGTGAATTCTCCATAATACTGACTAAAATGGATCTCCATATGCTCAGTTGACAAGTATT
>SKCR01029577.1:0-99278 GCA_019454045.1 Zanthoxylum bungeanum | reverse complement strand
TTGAAGCTCTTGTCTTTGATTTTTAACTTGTTAGACTCAGGACATGATTGTTTTACATGCTTCCTTAACCAGGTATACCAGGTTACTGTGGAGCCAATTATTCCCACCATTTTTCAGCGAACAAAAGCAACATGTTTTGCATATGGACAAACAGGTTAGAGATTCTGATATTCTTTTACCATATAGCATAGTGATTATGTTAATACGTGTCTGTGTATGCTGGAACGTTATGTTGAAGAATATAAATCTTTGGATACTAGAAATTGTGATTCATCTTGGACACCATCTAGTTTTTTGTTTGTGGAGGTTTCTATATCTAACTCACTCCTCCACTTGTATTATTGCAATCTCTTCATGATACTATTTTTAATATTGCTGGTTGTCTTCCTTTTTACTATTTCTATGATATATATATGTGTGTGTGTGTGTTTTCTCCTCTCCCTACTTTTAATTTGCCCATTGGTTCATAAACAGTTCATGTTGTAAACAAATCATAAACATATGAAACCCGGTGTCTATCAATACTAGCGTCTAAAATGTTGCCGTTATTTATTTTGTTAATTTCTTGCATTTCGACAAACAAGATTTGTCTAGCACTGTTATGGGGGACATAAATAATGATGTTGAGGTGAGGTTTTTGTAACCTATAATGCATACAGCTTTTCATTTCGAACTTTGTATTTTTGGATAAGTGTGTGTGTGATAAGAGAAATTCAACAAGGAGCTAGAGTTATTATTTAAACAAACAGAAAACATTGGAGTCTCTATAATGCATCAAAACCTTGTAATATCTGGGAAATTGTCTTCTGCAAAAGACAAAAGCAGTTTTACTGCAACAGTGCATCATATGGAAGACATAGCTGTAATCAAATTATTTAGTCCTTTGCTGATTCTCCTTTTTGACTCTTGCTTATATGCCATGCCTGCTGTCTGTCGCTGATGTTAGACACGTACTTGATTGCAATTGAATAGCTGAAATACTAATAGTTTTGAATTTCAGGTAGTGGTAAGACATTCACAATGCAACCATTACCTATTAGAGCAGCAGCAGACCTTGTTAGATTGTTGCACCAGCCTGTATATCGTAATCAGCGATTCAAATTGTGGCTTAGCTATTTTGAGATATATGGTGGAAAACTTTTTGATCTTCTCAGTGAAAGAAAGTAAGGATGTTTTTGCCTTCTTTCGTTTCCTCCCCCACTCTTAAATCTTTATATGGGCCTGTTAAATCTGGATGTTTTTGCATGTGATAAACATTGATGATGGAATCATTCTTTATATGTACTTTTGTTGAATTTGACATTTCTGTTGGATCTGACTAGCAGATCATGTATTATTTATGATACTGTTAGGACCCAATGGGTAAAATAGGAAATAAGAAAGGGTAAATGGGTCATTTTAGTTATTTAGGGTTTAAATATAAATTTCAGATACCTAGGTACTTTACTATTGTTCATGAAAACCTAGGCATCTTAGTGTTGATTATTGTTATGTACTTAGCTTTGAATGCAGTTATGTAATTTGTCGATGTCAATGGCTATATGCATATGCATATGCTCAATCGGACGCATTTTGCTGAGTAGCTTGCTTTATTCTTCTGAAATAGGAAACTCTGCATGAGAGAGGATGGCCGACAACAAGTTTGCATTGTTGGGCTACAAGAATTCGAAGTTTCAGATGTACAAATTGTAAAGGAATATATTGAGAAGGGAAATGCTGCAAGAAGTACAGGATCTACTGGTGCCAATGAGGAATCCTCAAGGTCACATGCTATTTTACAACTTGTTATTAAGAAGCACGTTGAAGTAATCGAATCGAGACGAAACAATGATGGAAATGAGTCTAGAGGGAAGGTTATTGGAAAGATTTCTTTCATTGATCTGGCTGGGAGTGAAAGAGGTGCAGACACCACTGACAATGACCGTCAAACTAGGTGAGTTTTTATTTGTTAACTTTGCTTCCTCTCTCTTTCTGACCCGGGGGGTGTGGGTTTGGGGACTACTGTTGCCTTTCATGATACTAGCTGTTCTGTTCATTGCCAGGATTGAGGGTGCAGAAATCAATAAGAGCCTCTTGGCTCTAAAGGAGTGTATTCGTGCTCTTGACAATGACCAAATCCATATCCCATTTCGTGGGAGCAAACTCACAGAAGTTCTCCGTGACTCCTTTGTTGGCAACTCGAAGACTGTTATGATTTCCTGCATTTCACCTAATGCAGGATCATGTGAACATACACTCAATACTTTGAGATATGCTGATAGGTAATTATTCATACTTTGAGCTTCTGAAAATCTATTATCTTGTAGCAACAATGAATTTTCTTCGGAGATATGATTAATAAAGTGCTATTTAATCGATCAGGGTTAAAAGTCTCTCAAAAAGTGGTAACACAAAAAAGGATCAAGGTCAAAATTCATTGCCACCAATTAGTAAAGACACTTCATCAACATTTTCTATGCCTGTTTCTGCTGATGTAGAGGATGTTTATGAGGCACAAAAAGATGTGAAAGTGGTGGAAATGAGTAGAGGAGTTTCAGAAAAAGAAACTTCATCTTACATTCCTACTGTTGATTTTGACAAACAACAATCAAGTTTTTCATCTGGCTTCAGTGGAAGAGAGGAAAATTGGGTGGCATCTGGTTCAGTGGACAGGGAGAGGTTTGAAACTAATAATGCTTATGGTGGTTCTTCCAGTCAGAAAATGCAACCTTCATATTCCCAATTCTCTCTTTGTGCAGAAGAGAAAGTGCAAAAGATATCACCGCCCCGTAGAAAAGGGTCTAGGGATACTGAAAAATTAGAAAAGTTGGGGAACGGGCTGAGAAAAGACGGTAGTGGATCAGAGTCATCCACCACTTACTCCAGACAGCAGAATACAAGCGATTACAACGTAAATAATGTTGGATCTAAACAACCTAATCCGGAACCTCCATCAGATGGAAATATCAGTGCTCTACTTGAGGTTGGTCTTCTACATGGCAATGTTCATTGCTTATAACTGTTTAGTTCTATTGTGTGTTCTTACTTGTAGACTGCCAATTTTTTTGATGATTTCGAACTGTTGTAGGAAGAAGAGGCATTAATTGCTGCTCATAGGAAAGAAATTGAGGATACAATGGAAATTGTCCGTGAAGTAAGTTGAACTTCCATCTTTCCGCATTTTATTTATTGTGGTTGCTTTCAGTTGGCATTTGATGCAATGGACATTTATGTTGTATTTGTGTTGTTCTCTTGTTGTTACCTTTAATCTAAATCTTCTTCGATGTACGGATACCAGGAAATGAAACTATTGGCAGAAGTGGAGCAACCAGGCAGCCTCATTGACAACTATGTGACCCAATGTGACCCAATTAAGTTTTGTTCTTTCACGCAAAGCAGCAAGTCTGGTTAGTCTTCAAGCTCGCCTTGCCAGGTTCCAGCATCGCCTGAAAGAACAAGAGATCCTTAGTCGCAAGAGAGTTCCTCGTTAGACAGCAGTTTATTCTCTCTATTTCTCCGACTGCATCATGTCTTGTAATTCTTCTTTCTTTACTATCTGCCATATGGTTTTTGTTTATTTTCCTGTTGAGAACGATACTTTACTTGACCCTAAATATTAGTTACTGATATCATTTTATGTTGGTCCTGGCAGTCAAATCACGGACAACATTGTGTTGTTAGTGCGGAATTGAAGCATTGCTGAATGGGAGGTTAGTTTCAGGGTGCTAATGTTGCTTCTCACATCCAGGATACTGGCTTCAACGACAAAGACTCCTGTTCGTTGCTCGGTGATAGGCGAGCTGTCAGGTGTAATTTTAAATGTGTTTATTGGCGAGGTTTTATGGGTTTGTGGGTATTGGATCTTGGTGACCGGAAAATGGTTTTGTAAGATAGGAAAGTAAAGAAATGTGAATGAAATATGTTTCCAGCTATTGGTAAATTCAAGAATTACAGTAGGTATTTACTTCAGTGGCCCAAGCTCTCTATTGATTTCTGCTATCAGCAGATATATTAGACGAGATTCAGAGTCATTCTTTTGGTAATGTAGAAGACTTTCAGAAAAAGAAAAGGGATAGAGAGAGAGAGAGACTAGGGCATTGTTGGAGGATTACGATCCGATGATTCGATGTTGAGTTGAGTTTAAGGAATAGATCGGGTTTAGGAAGGTCATTTGAGAAGATTATTTATGATGTCTACATCAGTCTCTAATTAAATCTCATTACATAAAAAATTTAATTTGGATTTTACTCATCCGCACTTCTTAATTTTTTTTTTGTTTGAAAAGATTGTCATTTTTTAGTATAATTTAATCGAGATCAAACATTTAATGCATCAAAGTCCACTGTTTCTAGATTCCCACGTTTGTTATATAATTTGGTGAGTTTATAAATTAATTTATACTTTTATTATAATATTTATAAATTAAATTATACTCTCGATTAATATTATCTACCAGATAACGGAACGAGAGTAAGCGAGCGAGTAATAAACCGGAACTGATTAAGCCATGCTGACTTGTGATTGTGGAAGTAAAATTGTCTTTTCAATCTTCACAGTTGAAGGTAAATTATTACCTTTATTTAAGAAAGGATTTTCTCAAGAATGATTAAAAGTTTTATTTCTCTCAAAATGATTATTATTATTTTTTTATCATTCCTTTAAGCTTTATTTCTCTCAGGTTGGATGGATAGATAAAAGTGTCATCAGTGTGATTTGGTGGTGTAGGGTTCAGGAGGTCCTGGGTTCGAATTCAGGGGGTGCGCTTCTTATAAGAACCTGAGACAGTCGAGAGTTTTACCTGCTCCGCAGTCCAAAATGAGTGATTTAATGGTGGAGTTTCCAATGTTCCAAAAAAAAAAGAAATAGATAAAAGTGTCACACATGATCAAATTTTATAATAATGAGAGCTAGGAATGGCAACATGAATATATGTGTCGCATCCAATATAAACACAAGATCATATTTTATACTAATGAGAGCTAGGGATGGCAATGGGAATATCTGTACCCGAACTATAAATGGTAATATTTTTCGTCCGGTTGGAGCGAAATTTGAGACATATTTTTATGTTCCATTTTAAAAATGGGATGGGACGAAATAAAAAATTGTCCCAAAAACTCAAGCAGGATGAGACGAGATTTAGTGGGATAAGATATGATTTAACGAGATGGGACGATATTTACCGAGATGCGTGATGGGACCCAGATGATTTTTTATCTCGAAAAGATATAACGAGATGAGTCTATGATTTATAAATATTGTCCCATCTCATTATCAACCCTAACCCGGACTGTTCAATCAACGAGTATGAAAATTTCACATATACTCAGCCTTAACGTACCGGGTCCCCGTGCGGGTCCTTGTTACACAAGATTTTACTTCTATTAGAACGAGGATGCCAATATCCATATCCGGCCCGTCCAACTAACATGTACAGAAAATTATTCAATTACTCAACCCCTAATATACTGACCCCACGGACCTTCATCCATACGGAGATTTTTGCCATCCTTAATGAGAGCTAAAATACAAGCATGGGCGGCACCAAGAGTTCGATGTCCATGACCAAATCCGGTGTCGCTCTCATAATTTTCCCAATTTTCTTTTTAAAAAATAAAAAAATAATATTTAACCCACTAAAATTATATGAAAAAAATTAAAGCAAATCAGTTTCAAAGAATGACATTGGAGCATGCAAGATTAGCGTTACCAAGCAGTTGATCGAAGAATCATCACCAACATGAAAGAAACAACTGCAGTGATTGAGCAAATGGTAATGAATAGAGAAGGGGATAAAAGCATGATCTCCTGAAGTTTTCTTATGCTAGCCATTAGAGAAGCTTGACTACGATAACAATACTATCTTACATTTTTTTTTTTTTGGAATATCGGGAAATCCTTCTCCATCTCATATCAAGTGTCATTGGACCCGTCTGAGTGGGTAAAACCCAGTGCTAGACTCTCATGAGTTGAACCATGATCTCCCAAATGACAGGTCACGGCTCAACCCATCAAAGCTAACATCCCATCAAAGCTAACATCCTCTTCAATGAGCTTCGAAAAGCCTTTAACATACTTGATGTACCACTAGATTGGGGTGGCCCTACGTTTTGGAGACCTTATATGAGTTTCTAAAATATGTGACTTCTTACATTTAAAAGAGAGTTATTTTTCTTCCGTAAAGATTTGGGACCCCTAATTTTGATCCAAATTTGAGAGACCCAACCGACCGTTTATATGGATGGTCCCCAACGCCACTCCTGCACCGGATTCTCCTCGACTATAAACAATTGTCAGGTGATAGAAGTGTTTGTTGATTGGTCATTCAAGCAAAGCTCCATAGAGGTTTCATGGTCAGCTACTAGTGCACCAAAATGCAAGCCAGATTCAAGAAGCTCCTCATACTTCCCAGATTCCACAATCCCATCATGAATGACTTGACTTGGTTGTCAAGTACAATAAGTTTTATTGAAGGGTTAGTTGCTCACTTGCTCTTGGAATTTAATACAAAATTAGTGAATCATTATTTCTGTTTAGAGGAAAGATCATTTAAGCTCTATGAACTAATATATATATAGCTGATTAAGCTGTGAGCCAGGGGGAGTGCAGTTGAGTCAAGATGATAAATATTCATCATTATGTTAAAATATTTCTTTATAATCACACTCTCAAATGCATTCTAAACTGATAGATGTTAAAAAAAAAAAAAAAAAAAAAAAACACAAACAGTATAAATAATATGATTAGATCGCGACACATGGCGCTAAAGTAATAATGTACAGTAGAAACATGTACCCTAGGGACACAGAAGAAGAAGAAGAAGAATAAGCAATTAATTTATTCAAATTCAAAGCGTCAGAAGCAAAGCAATCGCTTTACAATGAATATTTTCTCCTTGTCGACTTTGATTCACAGAAAATAAGGCTATGAGTAAAACTGAAGAGAGAAGCTGAATATGCAGGCACAATATTTGTACTTACTAGAGATTTGCATGAAAGAAGGGCGGCTGAGCCTTGATTGGGGAAAAATGAGAGTTTCTGTAGTCTACATCTGAGACACTAAAACACATGACAGAATTAGTTTAGAGCGACATTCAGTTGTTCGCAGTTTAGGTTAGTAAAATTACCTTGTATAAACTCACACAAGCTGCACAACGGCAGCTACTCTCAAGGTCCCATTTTGGAGAATATCGGGAAGCTCATCGAACAAAAGAGCTGTACGCCAGCCCCATCCCTTTGGAGCTTTTGGTAAAAGAGTGCCCCTCTGTTTGAAGTTCCCAAACACCATGACTTCTCTCTTTGATGGGCATATCAACTAATAACAGGCATAAGAAATGCAGAGTCACAACAGATACCCTTGTGGCTTCTGTGATTTTAAGTAGTAACATAAGAAGTCTTAATTACCTGATAACGAGCAGTAACCTTTTCACGAGAATCCACATACATATGAACCTGAAAAGAATGAATCATTAATATCAACAGGAACAGATTTGAGAACAATTATATAAATAAATAGGTGCAGACACACACACAAACTCAAACAGACAAACACTGAATCCTGCTTCAGTTTATCTAGACTAAGGCTGACCTTTCGATAAGAATCATTAATCTCTGCCTTCCGACGGTGAAGAAACAATCCTGAAATTAAGGTTTAATCTTTAGTGATCCTGGTCCAGAAAGAATAAATTTGTTTTAGGGAAAATATTTCTATGAACAGAACGTTACCAAGAGTTCGGCGTCCCTGAGGATCTTCATCGTTAAAAGCCTGAACACTTACCTGATTCAAATAGAGTTTATAAATCCAATCTCTATTAGAAAAGGGATAGTATAAAGATAAAGCCCAATAAAATTTTGAATCTCATATGAACAGAATTGACTAATAATCTTTTGATACCTTCCACAGAGAACCTGCATAAAAATATTCTGGAGAGTGCTTAACTTGTCCATCACTGAGCCTGTGCACATCCTCGAATTCAATCCTGCAGAACCAGCAGAGTTTTTACAACATAAACCTGCACATAACATGTGGCATTGACCATGCAAGGGAAGAAAAAGTTACCCAAAACGAAAGGGAGGGAAGTGACTCAGAGGTGTTTTCATATCCAATGAAATGGAAGAACCATTTGCATTCTCCCACTCCATTCCAACAGCATGCTCTGGTGACTCAAGCATCTGCATGGAAATACCACTAGTACTTGGACCTGAGATGGAAGTTCCAGACAATCTGCTTTGCAAATCTGCCTCATACCCCTTCTCTGGTTGGTCTCTGTGAACATTAGCAGTATCATTTCCTCCCTGGCTTAACCCAACAATAGCTGTCAACCCATCTCCAGATAGGTCACCATTGTGGTCAGTTCTAGCCTCTGTATCATCATTAGCTGGAGATTGCTGACAATTTCTATTGCCCATGTCAAAGGGCACACGGGAAAAGACAAACCGCGTAGGTGGCCAAGCAGCAGCCGGCACAAATGTAGTTCCCCGTCCAATACCTGCGAGCCCATCAATTTGACCCCTAACATGAACTCTTACAGGCCTAAAGAGGCCATTTCCTTCACCTTGAGAAGAATCAGCAACATATATATTTCCAATGTTGCCAGGTGAATTACTCTGATCGTGCTCTTGCATGTAATAACCACTGGCAGTAACTCCATGAGATAATCCAATAGGTTGCCTGCAAGTGCAAGCCATACTAGTGCGGCAGCAATTTTTGCATGTGTCAGCAACAATTTCTTGCACCCTTTGGCTCAAAAGCATCTAAATGATAACCATCAACTATAAAAGATTAACATCCTCATACAAGAAAAGCCCAAAGAGAAAGATAGAGATAAAGCTAGAGAGAGCTTTTCATTAGGAAGAGAAACAGTGTCCAAGCTTTCAGTTAAAAAAAAAAAAGAAAGAAAAAAGACAGTTTTGTAGCCACTCTGCCCTGCCAAGTCCCTTGGGGGTGATCTACAAGACTGAAGCAAGGCATTGGTCCAAATGAGCTATAATACATCTAATTCAAGGATGATAAGGATTGGTGACTCTGAACACTAAAGGCAAAAAAAGGGCGATGAACACCTTGTTTATATGCAAATATGCAGCATCTTCACCCACCATTGTATAAGTATTTGTTCTTGTATAACAGTAAACAAACAATGCTAGAAAGAAAGATATTTCAGTAACAAACCTGCAGCCAAAGACCATCGTTTACAGCTTTGCAAGGAAATCCCAATTCTTCAAGCTGCTTTCTCACATTTAAAAGTGCCTCAAACGACATGTTGCAGTATAAAATAGAGCCACTTTCAAATATATTGATAAAAGCATCATATTCCTCGCCACTCACTCCGGTGTTCCTTTTAGCATTACCATTTACCTGTCTTCTATCCACAACCCTGCCACCCCATGAAAGAGCAGGCATGCCACGTCTTCCCCAATCATTCACCATACAGGAAGAGTCTATTGAAGAAGAATGCTTTGATTGGTCACTTGCAAGCCAACTGTTGTTTAAACAGTAGCATGGGCTGTCTTCAGATGGTCCCTCCATAGTCGCACTACTGGTCCCCAATCCACTGGTTCGAGGATTTCTATCTGTATCCGAGTATGAACTACACAGAGACGAAGACCGATTTATGTTGTAGGGATATACTGGCTCCACTTTTGGCCGATTGTATAAAGCTTGTTGCATCTGCTGCTTGGAATCAGAAACTCCTGTTTGTATGTCAACCACAGAGTCTGCAAGCTCAACCAGAAGAGTATGAGCCGTATTATGGCCCTTTAAGTCATCTGTTAAATTTAAGTATCCTAGTTCAGATTCCTACTTCTTATTCAAGCAGTTACTGGTCAAATTTTTTCCATTCGCTTTACAAGAATCAGAAAAGATACCTGCTCCTGTCTTAGAACTGGAACTTCCTTGCTCAAAACATTGTGTCTTACAAAAAGCACCTTTTGCGAGGAACGCATACAAAGCTAGTTCAAACCTTGAAAAACATGAAAAAATATTTTTATCGTAGTTCATGATGTTTCAAGGTTTGAATCCCAAAATTATTTCAAGCTTTAAAAGTCAAATCACAACCCTTACCGTTTTTCTTCACTTGGTACCCACAGTTCATCTGATGTCAGCAATGCATGCAAAGTTTGAGGAGACAGGTTTGGAAGCACCTATATTGGACAATCCTCAATACAGAGATGAGCACCCAAATAGTTCAAATTAAATTGTTAATTGCCAATCCATACCACTAAAGGACAACACAAATAAAAATGCAATCAAAATTTTTTACCTCTTTCAATTCCACCGCACCACTTTGACAAAGGTAGCCCCAACACGCATTCCTCACACGTTCTCCATGAATGCCATAATCTTGATTCTCGGCAAATACCTGAAATTACAATTATGAAACCCTTTCAACAAACAAAGAAACAGATATCACATTGTAATTACGGTGACAGAAAAAAAATAATAATAATAAAAAATAAAAGCATTTTTCAACCTGGTAAGACAAGAAATTCGAAGTCCATAGCTCGGATATAATAAAATCTGTGCAAATTGCACACAAATCCTGCATCAAAAACATCAGTTTGAAACACACAACAAAACACAATCAAAATGCAAAATTTAATTCAAGGAATATGAATATCATTTAACCTGAAGGTCAAGAAACGATGCAGCGGCCAAAACTCGAAAAGCATTAGTATCAGTAAGCTTAGGGTGATGGCCGTATAGATACGCCAACGCCATTGCAATTGCATCCCCATTCACATTCTTATCGTCCACGTGTAACGTCACCACTGGCGCACTCGCTTCTTTCCATGGATCATGCAACATGTTCCTAAAAACAAAAATAACAAAAGAGCAAAAAAAAAAAAAATCCTTGTATCATAATGTAATATTACTCTTTTGTCCATATTCGTCATTGAAATTTACTTTAGTTATGGCGGATACCTAAAGTAAGAGCTGCGAGAGAGGATTAAGCGATGGAGGTGGTAGGTGGACCCCATGGCCTGAACGACGATATCGGAGAATGAGCCGGAGTTGAAGCCTTCCATTTGGATGTGATCGCAGAGAGCCGTCAGATTACAATCGAGTGCACGTAATTCGCCGCTGCTCCGGTCGTTATCGGTGTGCTGCGAGGGTGGAATCGTCATTTTAAGCGGCTGGTGATGTGGCCCGTACAATAGAGGATTGCTGTAGTGCGGCGGTTCCATTGTACGACGCCGTTTGAGTTAGCTAGTGTGAGATAGTCGTTGAGATCGGAGAAGAAGGCATTGTTTGTGGCAAAAGCTCGTTGAGATAAAACGCTGCGTTTTCAGAAACCGAATTAAACAGCCAGACCAGACTACCAGGACCAGTCGACTCCACAATGATGAGTGAGACTCAATTAAAATGCCGCGGCAGCAACTAAGGGTATTTTAGGTTTTTCATATGAAATAGGGATAGATTTGAAAATATTACAATGAGGTTCTATTCTTCATGAAAGGTTCATGTAGTATGAATCTCACTCGCATAAACCCTGATTCTGAACCTTCCTTTCTCATTGAAATCTCTCTAAGGTAAGCGAATCTTCACAATAATTTCCTTTAATTTTTCTAAAGTTATCATTTTTGTGTTAAAGCAAATGAATAAGGAAGAATTTTTTTTCCATTTTTTTTTTGGGTAATTGAATTATGCACGAGGCCATGTCTATATATGCAGGTATTATTATTGGAATGAAGCTGGCTCTGTTTTGGCTTATTTTGTTCAACTTATAGATATAGAAGAGATAGGGCACAGTAGAATTTGGTCATGTTTTATATGAAGATGCTCTTAAGAAACCCAGGTAAAACGAGTTAAATGGTTTTCTCTATTATATTTCAAATGGTTTTAGATCATAATTTGTAGCTGCAATTTTTGTGTTATGAATGCAGAAGTAAAACTACCGTATCGAATTTTTGGTAGTTGTAAAAGGTTATCATCATTGGCTGATGGGTCTTCGTTTAACTCGGATGGGAAAGTTGTTTCCTTTGGGGATGGGATTAATCGGGGAAATTCGAGAATGACTCAACAGGGGAGCATAGGTGTGGATGATGTGTACAATATTTTGCAGTGCGGTCCTTGGGGACCTGTTGTTGAGAATGCTTTATCCTCGCTTGATGGGATGCCTCAACCAGGAATAGTTATTGGAGTCTTGAGGAGGCTGAAGGATGTCAATCTGGCAATAAATTATTTTCGGTGGGTTGAGAGGAAAACTGACCGAGTTCATTGTCTAGAAGCATACAATTCGCTTCTGTTGGTGATGGCTACAAGCAAAAAGTTTGAATCTCTAGAAGATATTTTGGGGGAAATGAGTCTTGCAGGAATTGGTCCGACAAATCACACATGTACTGAGTTAGTCGTAAGCTGTGTCAAATCAAAGATGCTGAAAGAAGCTTTTGATATTATCCAAACCATGAGGAAGTTCAAATTCCGGCCTGCTTTTTCTGCTTATACAACTCTGATAGGTGCTCTGGCCACAGTTCATGAATCAAATCTCATGCTAAATCTCTTTCATCAAATGCAGGAGTTAGGTTATGAAGTCAGTGTTCATTTGTTTACAACTCTCATTCGTGTGTTTGCCAGGGACGGCCATGTTGATGCTGCTCTCTTCCTTTTAGATGAGATGAAGAACAATGCTTTTAGGATTGACATTGTTCTTTACAATGTCTGTATTGACTGCTTTGGTAAGGTAGGTAAGGTGGATATGGCCTGGAAATTCTTTCATGAGATGAAAGCACAAGGCATAGCTCCTGATGATGTAACTTATACTAGTATGATAAGGGTTCTCTGCGAATCTAACAGACTGGAGGAAGCTGTGGCGATGTTTGAGCAAATGGACCGTAACAGAGAAGTCCCATGTGCATATGCATATAACACCATGATTATGGGTTATGGGTCAGTTGGAAAGTTTGATGATGCATTCAGTTTACTTGAAAGGCTAAAACAAAAGGGGTGCATACCGAGTATAATAGCATATAATTCCATTCTTACTTGCCTCGGGAAGAAGGGGAGAGTTACAGAAGCATTGAAGATCTTTGAGGAGATGAAGAAAGATGCAATGCCCAATAGTACAACCTATAACATTCTTATTGACATGCTTTGCAAGGCTGGAAACTTTGAGGATGCTCTGAAGGTTCGGGATGCCATGAAAGAAGCTGGCTTGTTTCCTAACGTAATGACTGCAAACATAATGGTTGACAGACTGTGTAAGGCTCACAAATTAGATGAGGCTTGTTCTATATTTGAAGGCATGGATCACAAAATTTGTGCCCCAGATGACATAACTTTTTGCTCGCTTATAGATGGCTTAGGCAAGAATGGTAGAGTGGATGATGCATACAAGCTTTATGAAAAGATGTTGGACGTTGATCAGATTCCAAATGCCTTTGTATATACCACCCTGATTAGGAACTTCTTCAAGCATGACAGGAAGGAGGATGGTCACAAAATATACAAGGAAATGATGCAAAGAGGCTGTTCTCCTGATTTAACGATTCTTAATACCTACATGGATTGTGTTTTCAAAGCTGGAGAAACACAGAAAGGCAGGGCCTTGTTTGAGGAAATAAAAGCTCATGGTTTTGTTCCGGATGTGCGGAGCTATTCCATCCTAATTCATGGCCTTGTGAAATCAGGTTTTGCCCATGAAACCAATCAGTTGTTCTATGCAATGAAGGAGCAAGGCTGTGTTCTAGACACCCATGCTTACAACATAGTTGCTGATGGATTCTGCAAGTCTGGGAAGGTCAACAAAGCATACCAGCTACTTGAGGAAATGAAGACAAAAGGTCACCATCCTACTGTTGTTACATATGCTTCTGTCATTGATGGGCTTGCTAAAATTGACAGACTTGATGAAGCATACATGCTCTTTGAAGAAGCAAAGTCAAAAGGAATAGAGTTAAATGTTATTATTTATTGCAGTCTTATTGATGGTTTTGGGAAAGTCGGTAGAATTGATGAAGCATATCTTATCATGGAAGAGTTGATGCAGAGAGGTTTGACACCTAACATATACACATGGAATTGCTTGCTTGATGCCTTGGTGAAAGCGGAGGAAATTAACGAAGCCCTTGTCTGTATTCAGTCCATGAAAGTTTTGAAATGCACACCCAACCATGTAACTTACAGCATTATTATAAATGGTCTATGTAGGGTTCGAAATTTCAACAAGGCCTTTGTATTTTGGCAAGAGATGCAAAAGCAGGGATTTAAGCCCAATACCATCACCTACACTACCATGATCTCAGGACTTGCAAAGGCTGGGAATATCATGGAGGCTAAAGGACTCTTCGAGAGGTTTAAGGTAAATGGGGGTGTACCTGATTCCGGTTGTTATAACGCTATGATAGAAGGGTTAGGCAATGCAAATAGAGCAATGGATGCATATATGCTTTTTGAGGAAACTCGACTGAAAGGTTTCAACATTCATACCAAAACGTGTATTACTCTTTTAGATGCACTGCATAAAGCTGAATGTATCGAGCAGGCAGCCATTGTGGGCACTGTCTTGCGAGAAACTGCAAAGTCTCAACATGCTGGGAGATCTTGATAACATGATTTTTTAGTTAGTTTTTGAGGGACTAACTGGTGTGGTAATTGGTTCATGGAGAACAAGCTCGGATGCCATAAAGGTATTTTCTTATCTTGCGATGAGCAAAGCGTTGGACATCAGAGTTCTGCTCGTAACAATCTTTCGTCTTATCACCACCTTGATGGGATTTAAGTTGTGCCCCGCGAGAGGTATTTCCTGCAAGACTCATTTTCCTTCTCTTTGAGGGGTACCCCAACAATGCAATAATCTAATTCTTTTGTATTCCCTTGACCATTATTAGGAGGTAATTGTCTGTCAAATGTCAATCTTGTACTATATGAATGTTAATGTCTTATATGTTGCAATATTGAAACAGGAGGCCTCATGTTTTGACATCCAGTTAGCTTGAACAGTTCATTAAGCATTTGCAGACTTCCATGTTTATTTTTTGTTGATTAGATTTTGTTTTTTTTGTGAAGAAAAGTTTAGAATTTCATTACCATGTATGTAAATCTTTTTCTTCCATGTTTATTTTTTAAACATGAAATGATGTAGTCAATTTTCTCCTTTTAAACATGAAATGATGTAGTCAATTTATTTTTTGGTTAAAAAATTGGCCGATTTTAAAAATTTAACCGGACCGAACTCAAGATCAAATCATGAGTATATCGTACTAGTATATCCTACTTGTTGAGAAAATGGGGGAACTCACAGATGAAATAATGATAATTTTCTCTCTTTGTTTAAGGGGGGAACTAAAAACTTTATTAGTAAACTAAAAACTGAAAAATGAGCTATTAATTCGTCAATGACTGTTTTATCAACCAACTATACAATTAAAATTTCTTAACAATCAGAATTGGCCAACTACAATTCCCCAACTTAATTTCTGAACAAAATTGTTTCTGACAACAAAAATGGTCCACAAGCGGCTTATCTGTTAGGTCGTATCCACAGCTGAAGTTAAAACTTTACGCATACTAGAAGAAACAAGCAGGTCACAAAATAGCAAATGCTTGGTTGCGAGTTGCGACTTCCTCCATGAATTATGCTGTGGAGCACCATATTATTGTTCAACCAATGAGAGCAGAGCCGCCTCTACATCCGCAAATGGCTGCCCAGCATACAGCTTAAGCTGGCCCTTCTTTACGACAATCATCATCTTATTTGATTCCACATCCGCAAGCAGTTCCTGCGAAAAAAATGTCAAGTTAGATATTTGATTCCGCACCTAATACCTCCTCCCTCCTCAAACAAGAAAACAATAAAGTCGGTACGTATTATTTTGTTGAAACTTCTGTATAGTGAGCCCCTTGAGCCCTAAATACGTAGTTCTTGATTCCATCAAAAGTATTCCTAAGATTCGTGTAAAGTGAACAGACTATGGAGTTTTCAGAAATGAAGTTAGAATGCTTACTTTTACCAACAGAGGAATGATGTCGGTACTAACATCCCCTAGATCTTCAAAATATGATTCAAGTAGATGACAGAAGTTTTTGGCATCAACATGGTTCTCAAAAGCAACAGTATATGAAACAATATTTTGGTCCTGCGCCTCTGAAGCGGTTCTTAATGCAAAAAGGCCCTCAGCTCCTTCCTGTTCCAAACCTCTCCGCATAACAATAGCCTGGAATTGAATAAATATAGGACAGTGCTTAGAGACCATAAAATATGTTTCTCTCAAACACATAACAAAATCGTACAATGAAAGAATTTACAAAAGACAAGCCAAACAGAATCAGCTAACAACAAAGTTCCACAATGAGCCTACATAAATTAAAGTTGCTCATATACAAATGATTGGTTTTGTATGCCAAAAAGATATCCTGGAGTTTATATTGCTCGCTCGTGACATAAACTTCAAAAGGATAATCCCAAATTAGAAAATAAGAGGATGCTTTCAACAGGCTTTTACAGAGAACAAGATGAGCTGATGGTATATAGGAAAACTGTAAGGAAATTAGAAAGGAAAATGAGGATAATCATATCAGATGGCGAATATTTACCCCTAAATTTGGCATAAATATCCCCATAAATAAAATACTTATGGAGATAATGACATCAACAAGTACCTAATTATTCACACAACTAGGAAAAAAAAAGATGCATCTAGACCCTAGAGCAGTAAGGTTAGACTTGTATGTGCTCATATAATACACACGTTCTCTTTAATTCTCCAGCAATTTAAAAAGTTAAAAGTTTCAATAACTTACTAGAACATAAGGAAGATTTGACCACCAGAAATCAGAATTGATAGCTGATTTATTAGCTCTGGTTATGTTGGCTGATGGCTGGTCTTTCAATGCTCTGCGTTTCAAACCGCCATTTCTATCCAACACGTCATCTTTTTTTGAGTTTGTTACAGTTTCCAGGCTTTTTTTTGTCAAGTTCTGCGAATTTTGCATCTTCAAGTTTTTGGAGTTTCTAGGCTTCACAACTTCAACTGACCCTCCTTGACTAGTCTCCTGAACAGTATCTAAAAATTACAACAGAGCACGCAAGTAAATGATATCAGGAAAAGTTTATAGAGAATCAATTGATGGTAGAAATAACACATTAAAACATTCGAACAACCCTTTTCAAAATTATCATCATGCCATTCATCTTCCCCCCGTTTTCTCAATTATGTTTTCACCAATTACATTCCCATCACAAGTCCAAATAAATCAAATTTCAAGTCCAAATTATCCAGTCAATTAACAACTGACAGATCAATCAAACCAGTAGAACATTTATAACCATTCCACAAAACAACACTATTACCAAAAAAAGATTAGAAAGTAAAACAACAAAATTAGCAATAACATTATATAAATCATGCATGGATAAGACTCTTAGAACCATTACCAAACCTCGTGTCTTCGTCCCCAACTCCAATCTCCTTGGGCATTTTCTCCATGCTCTGCATATCACTTTGCAAGAAATTTGAATTTGCATCAGAAATGCTTTCCCTCAAATCACCATTTGCGCCTGCTAAATCACTCTTCCTTTTCTCATTCACCTCACGACCCCCCAAACTTGAGAAACCCTTCACATCACTTCCCATATTAACAGAAGGGCCACGAAACTTCTGCTTCTTCTTAAACATTAATGTCTTATCAGCCTCTTTCGCCTCTTCATCATCCTCAAACTCATCCAAAGCATCTCTAGAGAACCCCAGTGACTTCCCATTTCCAGAATTAAACTTTTTCTCCACATTAACCAATCTTGCACCAATCTCTTTCTCAATGTCAATTCTACCCTTAGAGCTCATACTTTCATCGTCACTACCGCCCTCCTCGTCGCCATTTCTCATTCTCCATGCTTCAATCTCTCGAGCCTCCCTCGCCATTATCCTAATTTCATTTATTTTATTTTCTACAGTTTTTTCCATAAGAAACGTATTTTTATTCATCAAAATGTTTCCTTTATTTCCTCCATTAACACTCACACTAACACCCTTATCAAAACCATTCACATTCTTATTCTTATTTTTTGTCTCAGCATCTTCATCTCCTAGAATCCACACAGTACAAATAGCTTGTAACAAAAACACTGCAACAAAACCCAACCCGAATTTGAAGACAGACTTAGCAGATAATTTACCAAAAATGCCCCTGTATTCTCCAGCAGCAACACCCTCGGTTTCTGAAACCTGAATGTCTTTTACGTCATCAACGACCGGGACAAATCCGTCAATTTCATTAACTGAACGCTCGTAGGCATATACGGCGTCGTTTTCAGGTGGGGGTATTAGCGGGATTGTGGGTTCTAGCGGTAGCGATTTAGTTAGGGTTTTGAGGATTTTGGGGCGTAGGTAGTTTTTGCGCTTGGTGAGTTTTCTCGGTGAGAGCGGGGTGAAAATAGAAGATGAGTGGGGTGGCTTTAGTGATTTTCGTGACGTGGTGGTGGTAGTAGCGGCGTCGGCGTTGGCGAGTGATGGTGGTAGGATTACGGAGGCGCAGTGCGCGCCAGCCATTGGGTTTTTGGTGGGAGGGTTTTTGGGGAGGGGAAATTTAATAAAACTACTGGCTTCTTTATTTATTCGGGTGAAATAGGAGAAAATAATATAACGAATATATTATTTTAGTCCCCAGGGGGTGTTGCTTAGTGGTGTAGGGTTTAGGATCTCACCTTGAGGTTCTAGGTTCGAATTCAGAGGTGTACTTCTTGTAAGAGCCTAAGACAGCCGGTGGTTTTAAGGATGGCAGAAAAGCCCGAAGCCCGGCCCGAGGTGGAAAAAGCCTGGGCCGGGCCTTAAAATGAAAGCCCGGCTCGGGCTCGGGCTCGGGGCCGGGCTTTCCAATTTTGGCCCGGACCAAAATAAATAAAATATAAAATAAAAATAAAATATAAAATATATTTTTTAATATGTTTGTATCATTTTTATTTGTTTTTAGCATTTAATTGTTAATTTATCAATGAAATTTGTGATTTATTTATAAATTGTTTTTGTATATAGTGTAAATGTATTTTATATTTGTATATTTTTTAATTTTTTTAATTTTTTTTTAAAATTCGGGCTCAAAAAAAGCCGGGCTCGAGCCCGGCCCGAAAGACACCCGGGCCGGGCTTTTCCCGGGCCGGGCTTTTTTTTGTTGGCCGGGCTTGGCAAAGCCAGGGCCCGGCCCGGCCTGTTGCCACTCTTAGGTGGTTTTACCTGCGCCGCGGCCCAAAATGGGTGGTTTTGTGGCGGAGTTTCCATCGTTTCCAAAAAATATATATATATTATTTTATCTGTGTAATAATCTAATTAATATTTGATATGTGTGTTAAAATAATTAAAAAATATGGATTTTAAATCTTACATGTCTATTACTAATTTATTGGTGATACCACGTCACTCATATCCCGCACTAAATAATTACTCCTGAAATAGATGGCGTGTTGCATGGGCCACATGTGGGCTGGGTCGATACTCTATAAGCCCATTGGAGACTTTTGGACTTTGTATTGTAGACAGCCCAAAAAGTTAGCCTAATTAATTTTCTTTACCGGTGATTTAAAGTATATCAAATTTATATTAAATTTAGGTATATATTTGAAAATTATGTAAAAATAGTAATATAATTATAATTTTAAAATCTCTATGTGTTAATGACAATAAGACCGTATTTAGTAGAGTTTTATTCGGAGAGTATAAGTTAGTTTAAAAATGTGAAATAAAAATTAGAATATAAATAGCATGAAAAATAATATTATGTTGTAATATTATAATTTTGTTATAGTATAAACTATCGTTAATTATGTATTTGATGTTAGACGCTAGCTTATAAATCCTAAATATCTGTGTAGTCATTTTGACTTTCATTTATTTATTTTACATATTTATGTTTACATAAGCATAAGAATAGTAAAAATTTGTGGATTATTATATATGATGTTAAAGTTCAAAACTTATTTATACTTGAAGTTTTGTAGCAATTATTTAGTATAAATATTTGGTCGGTTCGGAAAATTTGATTAGTATTGAAGAAAGTTGAGTAATGAAATGTTGGCAAAAAAAAAATAACACGAAATTTATTTGATATCATTTTTAATAGAGGTAAAAAGGTAAAAAATTATTTTCAAAATTTTTGGTGGTGCTTGATTAAATTTTAAATAAAGCTTTCGAAGATTAAAAAATAGATCAGGGAGGGCTCCGGTACATTTTGCATTGGAGCCCGCTTCACTCAAATCTGGACCGTTGGACCAGATTTGGAGAGAGAGACAAATTGTTCCTTTAATTTTAATCTTGAACCCATATTTTACATGAGCACACCCTTAAAAAAATTTGCCTCTACTACAAAATTTTGAGTTTTTCAGAGTATAGTTTAGACTAGACTCGATCGGCGGTTCGGTTCCGGTTCGGAACCGAACCGAACCGGCCGTTTTCCGATTCCACAAGTGTGGAACCGGAACACCGAACCGAATCGGAACCGGACGGTTCGGTTCCGGTTCAGATATTTTTTTTTTTGAAAATTAATTAAAATAAATGAGATTAATTTTATAAATAAAAAAAAAAATTATTACATTGAAGAGCTTGAGCTTCAATTTTTAAAAATTTAAGTTGTCTACGTATCCTCCAAGGGTGAGAGGAATCAAACCTCACGTAATTCCATTACAAGTTTTAGACATATCTCATTTGTAAATTATAATTTTACAATTATCAATCATCATTATCAGTTGATCCTTCGGCTCCGGTTCCGCTTGCACTTGTTGCAAAAGCATTATCGAACAAATCTTCAAAATCATCGGGGGCATCTTCTTGTTGTCTCAGATCAGCTCGAGTCCAATCATCCACACAAGCTGTTGCTTCTAGAGTGCTTGGATGTAATGAAGATCGCCTAGCTTCCAATATATTACCTCCCAAACTGAAGGCTTGCTCAACCGCAACGGTGGAAATAGGTGCTGCCAAGATCTCTTTAGCAATAATAGATAAAACATGATATATATTTTGATGCCGATTCCACCATTCAAGGATTTTAAAATTTTTACTGCATAAACTTTCATTAGAAAACTCAAAATTTGTAGATAAATAATTATCTAATTCAGGGTTATTAGTTGTCGTATCCCTAGATTTTTTATTTCGTTGCAATAACCAACGATCCTCTGCGCTAAGTCTTGTTTGAATTACCGGTTCGCTACTACTAGATTGACCTAATGTTCCTAAGTTATATCTTACAATATAATTATTAAATAAAATAATTAAATCACTTCTTAATTTCGTCATTATGCTCGTAATATCAACATCATCTAATATTCCTAAATAACCATAGTAAGCTTGTAAACCACCATTCAAACCTTCTAATTTAAATATATGATCAAAAACAGCAGCAATAAGATAAAGTAAATGAATTTCTCTAAAATATTCAATCATTTTACCTTCATAGCAGTAATGGCTTCGAGCAAAACAATATAATTAGGGTCGTCACTGTCAACATGTTCATCGAGAGTGCCAACAATATTCAAACTCTCAATAAGAAATAAATGTGCTGTATGATAATAAACACCGTTAAAAACTGAAGTAGCATCATTAAAAACTCTTAAAATATCTAAAAAAATTCACAAATATCCCATTGACTAGGATAAATTGTGATATTTTGAACATGTTGAGAAAAAAAAACTACATAATGCATCTTTGTATTGAAATGCTTGACATAAAAGAAAATAAGTAGAATTCCAACGTGTTGGAACATCTCTTGAAAATTTAATCGGTTTAATACCATTTATTTTACAAAACTTGGTCCATTATCTCATAACTTGAGAATATGACCAAATACAGTTAAATGCCGTTTTAATTGGATCAAGGAAATGTGATAATAATTTTAGTCCGTCTTGCACACATATGTTAAGGACATGACATGTACAACGAATATGAAAAAATCGACCCCCTAAATTTGGTTCACATAATGATTTTAAATCATGAATGGATGCAATATTTGCAGATGCATTATCAAATCTAATTGTTAAAATTTTTTCTACTAAACCATATTCATCAAAAATTACCTTTATCATTCTATAAATATTATGTGCAGTATGTGGGTCATCAAAAACTCTAAATGCAATAAGTCTTTTTTGCATGGTAAATGATGCATCAATCCAATGACAAGTCACACCCATGTATGAGTGTGTTTGCCAATGGTCACTCCAAATATCAGAACATATAGAAATACGACATTTCATCTCTTTAAATATTTCATTTAAAATAATTTTACCATCTTTATATAATTTGAAAATATGACGTTTTGTTGTGTTTCGAGTCATTCTACATGCAGTAGGGTTTAAAGCATTATGCACGTAATTAGTAAAATGAAGTTTTTCACCAAAACTTAAAGAAAGATGTGTCATATAAGTTAATTTCGCAAATTCTTCTCTATTTTTTGCATCAAAATATTTAAATAAATCTACACTACTCGTACATCTACTAGATGATGTGTATCTGGTCACTTGAGTATGCGTCATATCAATGCCAAATTCAACCGGATGATGTTTTTCCATGTGCTTGATCATATTGCCGTATCCACCAGAAAATTTATAGATAACCCCACAATAGTTGCAAATTGCTCGTTGTGAACCATCTTCTAGGCGTTCCAAAGTAAAATAAATTTTGAAAATATATGAGGACCGAGCCTTAACTTATCTTCTCCGTGATTGTGCACTCACACTAGAGCCGCTCTTTTGGGTTGTCATATTTGACATTATGTTCTCAGATGAGCTTGCCATTTTTCGTTTGAGAAATTAGGAAGAAAAATAAGAAAATTGAATAATTGCGATGCGAATGATAACAAATTAACAACTAAATGAATTGAGATTGAGAATAAGAATATAAGAGAATTGTATTGAAGTAAGATTGAGAATAAGAGAATTCTAGAAAATGAGAGAGTTGAGAATTTGGTGTGATGAAATTATGAAAAATGGATCATATTTATAGAATTTTATAATTTTTTTGAAACCAAAAATGCCCATAAATATAACTGTTTTATTAACGTTATTAGGGGTACATTAGTAATTTATATTTTATATAATAAAAATAAATTTAATTTTTTAATTTTTTTTTATTTGGGCAGGGAGCTGTTGGGGGCGTACGGTTCCACCGAACCGGTCCCCTTCCGGTTGGTTCCAGAACCGGAACCTTCCGGTTCCAACCGGTTCGGTTCCGGTTCCGAACCGGAACCGTGGCCGGGTCTAGTTTGGACAATATTTTAAAGAATTAAATTATATATGATAACATTATTTAATTTCTTTCATAACATAATTTTAATATACTTATCAAATAAAGTATATTGTAATTTTTAATAAAAATATTCACTCACGACCAAACACATAAAATTGTTTTATTAAAAGTTATATCTCTAAATATATATGATGTATATTTTTGAATAACTTTTTATAAACCCTGAACAAATCTCTCATCAACGGACTACATCACTTAAACATGAGAAAAACTTATATTCGTGCCACATGTCCTAATTATTTTGAAAATATAAAAATAATTAAGACATGTGTTATTGATTGGACGATACTTTTCTCCATATAAGTTTTGAAGTTGCATGTAAGCACACTTAAAAACAACTATATCTAATAAGGGTGATTTGGGTATGTGACAAAATAATGCGGAATTATTATTTTTTTCAATTTTAAGTTATTTAGTTTGTAACTTTACCGATTAAGCTTAAAAATCAATTTATCCAATTAACATATTCAATAATGACAAGTTTAATATATGATATGAAAATATAATATAAAATTTGCAATAAGTAAATGAAATATAGATTGAGAAATTGACACCGAATTTATAGTGATTCGGCCAATTCCACCATGTAAAATGAATTTACACCTTACATCGAGAGTTTTCCGAACTCACTCTCAAACCTTTACAATATAGGTATTTGATCCAAAATTTCTCTTAACCTTTTACACAAATCCACCATTGAGACTTTGAGAGTATACCCACTCACACAAGAGTTTGATAATAAAAATTTATAACCATAATTTCGGTACTCATAAAAAATTACAAAGAATATTTAAACTTGAGTATCTCACATAAATGTATTGAAGCTCACTAATATGAATATGAAGATGAAGTATGAGTTTTTTCAAATGTAGAGAATATAAGATTAGGGGTGAACACAATTTCGGGTTAAACCGCGAACCGCATCGAACCGACCGAACCGAACCGCGTGGTTTGAAAAAATATTAAAAATGATTTTGAACCGCACCGAATTGAACCGCAAATTTCAGGTCGGTGTGCGGTTTTGACCCATGTCAAACCGCGAACCACCCAAACCGCAATTTTGACTCGAACCGCGACCCGAATAGCCTAAACCGCCATCCGCGTTCAAATTAAATATTATTTTATATTTGTCTTCTTCTTTAACTATGAAAATTAAGATATTTAATGATCATATAACAATATGTAAATGATTAAATTAAAATTATGTAATTTTTCTTTAATTATAATGTGAAAACACACAAAATTTTCCTTAAAATTTTATAATCCAAACCGCCGACCCTAACCGCCCAAACCGCCAACCCGAACCGCCGCGGTTTTCCTTATCAAATTTGCGATTTCGTTTTCTAATTTTTCAAACCGCAAACCCGCCCGGTTTGAAGTAAAAAACAAAAAAATCGCCCCGAACCGCACCGCGAACACCCCTATATAAGATGTATAATATTTGAAAAATTCTCTTTGAAACTGAATATGACTGTTTTTTATGTTCCAAGGCTGGTATACCAGTCTACAGTATCGCCATGCCGATCTGACATCAATAAATGGGTTCTAAAAATATGATTTTTTGTGTTTTTGAACGTTGAAAATAGACCGATATGGAGACCGGTATGGAAACCTGTATGATTTGGGTCAGTTTCAGAATGTATGAAACTTTCAAATTTGACCAGTATGGGGATCGGTATGCCTGTCTCACACCGATATGCCTGTTTAATATACCGGTTTGCATGTCTCAATAAGTTTATGATGATCAGTCAATCTTGACATCACTCACTATTTTTGTTATAACTTATTCTGAAAAATTACAAACTAAGTTCTATAAATTTCTACATAAAGTAGACACATAGAGCTATCATCTATAAAAAAATTATAGCCTCAAAAACCATAAGTTGAATTTTATGGAATTTTTATAATGTCGTATATATGAATATGTTGCAGTAATATGGCTCCAGAAAAAATTCTATATATCGAAATTGTGTTCCGTTTGAACCATAGTAAACTAGAGACACATATCTATCTAACGGTATATTATTTGAAATTTAATTCAACAATTTGCTAATTTTTCAAAATAATTTTCCAATGCACTTCTGTATTGAAATTCATTTTGGTGCATATAAAGTGCAAATGATTCTTTAAGTATTTTAAGTCATTTTAAATACAAGTGATTTCAAATGTATGATTCTTTATTATTAATTTTATTTATTATTTATAAATTAAAATTAATTAATTATCTTAGAGACAATATTGTAATTTCCCATCAATAATGGGAATGAGAATCTCATTCCCATGAGGTGATGGAAATGAGATTCTCATTTATCATTCTCAAATTTGTGGGCCTCACTCTCATTTTCATTCTCATTTCTGTAGTAATATATGTGTCATTAAACAGTAAAATAACATGCAAATCAAACAGATCAAACTACCAAAAGTAGATCTAGATGCAAAAACCCTAAAGTCAAAAAACTTGAAGACAAACCTGGAATTTGAGATTACAGAAACAATCCAAGTCGAGAAGATCTCTGTCCTTAAAACTTATTGGCCCCGTCACATGTGCTTTACGGATTCGCAATTGGCCAATGTCCTCCCAGGATAACTTGGATACTTCTTGTCCAAGGAGCACTCCTTGACAAGTTTATGAACTAGGATTATGGTGGATCTTTCTCAAACCACTCTAGCACCCCTTTGCCATACACAAAGACATATATACCCTTATGAAATAATTGAAGAATTTACAACAATCCCCCACAATTCTTCAAATATTCATTCAGACACGTGAGAGAGATACCGTGAGCTAAAGCTGCATCGAAATAGGTAGCTTTCGCCTTGAACCTTTCCTAGTGAATGACAATCGGATTTACTTGGCAAACCAGTGACCCTTAGTCTTGAACTGTTCTGCCGTTGGTGTAAACCAAGACAATTGCCAACACACAGCTTTAATTCGACCATTTTCCCGTTCTACGGTTGTGTTCATTTTGGCCCTGAACAACGGTCCTGGATTCATCAAGCACTTTAGGGTAACCCGTCTTTAAAGGTTCCCATGGAAGCGACCTCACTTCTTACTTGAAATAGGTGATCTACTATGAGGAGGTAATCTGTCTTTACCCACATTAGGACTCATCTCCTAATATAGTGATCATTAAAAGCCTTAGCTTATCCTAACCAATGACAGACAGCACTCAGCGTCATTATCGGAATGGGAAAGAGTATGAAACTCTTCAGTGCTTGTTTTGAATTGCACAAAGTTTCTGTTGTCCCTTTTGAACCTAGATCTTGGGATCTCCAGTCAACTAGGTTGGGTTTCCACAGTGACAATTCTTAGATTATAGGCTTCAAGCCCATTCCCCTCGATGACTTCTCAACTTGCTCTCGAGGTAAACCTTTAGTTAGTGGATCCGCTAGGTTTTCCTTCGACCTGACATAATCGATCGTTATTATGCCACTTGAGAGCAGTTGACGTATGGTATTATGTCTTCGACGTATGTGTCGAGACTTACCATTATACATTGTATTTTGGGCTCTCCCAATAGCCGATTGGCTGTCACAATGTATGCTTATCGCTGGCACCGGTTTAGGCCAACTAGGAATATCCTCCAGGAAGTTTCTAAGCCATTCTGCTTCTTCCGCAGTTTTGTCTAACGCTATGAATTCTGATTCCATAGTAGACCGGGCAATACATGTTTGCCTCGAGAATTTCCATGACACGGCCGCATTACCAAGTGTGAAAACAAATCCACTCGTGGATTTGGAATCCGCCGTATCAAATATCCAGTTAGCATTGCTGTAACCCTCTAGTACAGCAGGATATCTCTCGTAATGTAGCCCATATTTTGAAGTTTCTCTCAGATACCTCAAAACTTTTACTATGGCTTTCCAGTGGTTGTGTCCTGGATTACTCGTATATCTGCTAAGCCGATTCACAGCTTGAGCGATATCGGGTCGTGTGCAATTCGTGAGATACATCAGACTTCCGATGATTCTCGAATACTCTAGTTGCGATATGCTTGAACCAGTATTCTTTGATAAATGAAGAGTTAGGTCTACAGGGGTTCTAGCCACGTTTTGATCCCCTTTGATATATTTATCGAGTATCTTCTCAATATAATGAGTTTGTGATAATATATATCCGTCTGATGTCCTAGAAATCTTTATTCCTAGGATCACATCAGCTATCCCCATATCTTTCATATCAAATCTGTTGGATAACACGTTTGCATATCGTCTACATAGAGACACACAATGACATATCCTTTTTGAGTTGATTTGGTGTACACACACTTATCACACTCATTGGTTTTAAACCCATTTGACAACATTTCTTTGTCAAATTTCTCATGCCATTGTTTCGGTGCTTGTTTTAATCCGTACAAGGATTTTACAAGTTTGCACACCTTCTGTTTTTGTCCAGGAACACTAAACCCTTCTGGTTGTTCCATGTAAATTTCTTCATCCAATTCACCATTCAAGAATGCTGTCTTTACATCCATTTGATGTATTTCAAGACCAAATATAGCTGCTATGGCTATGAGCATTCTTATCGATGTGATGCGAGTCACCGGTCAATAGGTGTCAAAGTAATCAAGGCCTTCCTTTTGTCTATAACCTTTTATGACAAGTCTTGCCTTATACTTATCTATTGATCCATCCGTTTTCATCTTCCTTTTGAATATCCATTTGTAGCCCAGCGGCTTACAACCTGGCGGAAGATCAACCAACTCCCAAGTATGGTTCTGTAGGATTGAATCAATCTCACTGTTAATAGCCTCTTTCCAAAGAGGTGCCTCCGGAGAAGTCACAGCTTCTTTATAACTTTGATGCTCATTTTCTAACAAGTATGTTAGAAAATCGGGACCAAACGACTTAGACGTTCTAGCTCTTTTGCTACGTCTAGGCTCGATTGTTTCAGCATTTACACGTTGATTTGATTCTTGGTCAACTTGATCACTGTCATTGACAGTATCAACTGTTCTTTTGAGAGACCCAATTATTTGTCTTTCCTTACAAGGAAACGTCTCTTCAAAAAATATCGCATTCCTTGACTCAATTATCATATTTGGATTGATGTCAGGAATCTCTGACTTGTGTACCAAGAATCGATACGCACTACTGTTGTGAGCATATCCAATGAATACACAGTCAACAGTTTTGGGTCCTATTCTAACCTTCTTAGGTTTAGGAACCATTACTTTGGCAAGACACCCCCACACTTTGAGGTATTTGTAGGAAGGTACGAAACCTTTCCACAATTCATATGGTGTCTTGTCAAGTCTTCTGTGAGGAAGCTTGTTCAGAACGTAGTTCGCGGAAAGCAAGGCTTCCCCCCACAAGTTCTGGGGTAAACCCGAACTTGTCAACATGGCATTCATCATTTCCTTCAACGTTCGGTTTTTGCGCTCCGCAATTCCGTTCTGTTGAGGAGAATAGGGAGCAGTGGTTTCGTGAATAATTCCGTGCACATAACAATATTCACCGAATGGTGAAACATATTCACCACCTCTATCACTCCTGATTCTTTTGACTTTCTTGCCAAGTTGATTTTCAACTTCGCTCTTATAGTGCACAAAGCTCTCAATAGCTTCTGCTTTGCTTCTCAGCAGGTACACATAACAGAACCTTGTGCTGTCATCGATAAAAGTGACAAAGTACTTTTTACCGCCTATTGTTTGTACAATATTCATGTCACATACATCAGTATGTACAAGTTCTAGCGGTTCAGAGCTGCGTTCTATAGAATGAAATGACGTTCTATGCATTTTGGCTTCAACACATACTTCACACTTATGTTGGCTATCAATTGCAATTTTAGGTATAAGGTCCATGTTAATTAATTTACGCATGGTATCATAATTAACATGTCCTAACCTCCCATGCCATACATTATGTGACACAATAATATAAGCAGACGAACTAGCTTTATTAATAGCACGATTAACAGTCATTACATTTAGCTTAAAAAGGCCCTCAGTTAGGTATCATTTTCCTACATACATATCATTCTTAGTCATTACAAACTTGTCAGAAACAAATACAAGCTTAAAACCAGCCTTACTAAGAAGAGAGCCCGAGACCAAGTTCTTCCGAATATCTGGAACGTGCAGTACATTCTTCAATGTTAGCTCCTTTCCGGATGTCATCTTCAGAACCACTGTGCCTTGTCCAACCACCTGAGAGGTAGACGAGTTTCCCATTGTCAGATGATCGCCGCCATCGACCTTCTGGTACATGGAAAACATCTTACTGTCTGCACAGATATGACGAGTAGCCCCAGTGTCTACCCACCATTCTCTCGGATTCCCAACTATGTTGGCTTCGGTTACCACGCTGATAGTTCCATCTCTGAGATATCATCAGTCAGCTGCTCGCCTTCAGTAACATGGGCCTCATATTTCTTTTTCTTTCCCTTGTCCTGAGACTTCTTGTTCCTGCAGTCCTTTGACATATGACCGCTCTTTCCACAGTTGTAGCATTTTCCCTTGAACTTCTTGTTCCCAGAGTCAGCTCCACTGTTCTTTCTCTTTTTGCTACCCTTTGCACCTTCAATGATGTGGGCCTTAGACTCCAGAGTCTTGTAGCTGGCCTTCTCGGACATCCTGTTGTCCTCCTCGATTCTCAATCGAACACTGAGGTCTTCAAGGCTCATCTGCTTCTTTTTGTGTTTCAGATAGCTCCTGAAGTCCTTCCATGATGGAGGCAACTTTTCAATTATGGCGGCAACTTGAAACATCTCACAGAGTTTCATCCCCTCATCCAGTATTTCATGAATGATCAATTGCAGTTCACCCAACTGAGACATCACCGTCCTTGAATCTACCATCTTGTAGTCCAAGAACCTACCCACGACAAACTTCTTTTGTCCGGCATCTTCGGTTTTGTATTTCTTCTCGAGAGATTCCCAGAGAACCTTCGCAGAAGTCATGCCTTGGTACACATTGTACAGGGTATTGTCAAGACCACCCAAAAGGTAGTTCTTGCATAAGAAGTCTCCAGACATCCAAGTCTGTTCTCGCTCTTCCTTGGCCAATTCAGATTCACCCTCCACAGGACCCGGAGGATCTTTGAGGAATTTAGCCAACTGGAGAGTTGTCAGGTAGAACAACATTTTGCTCTGCCACTGTTTGAAATTTGCCCCACCAAATTTCTCCGGTTTTTCTCCGTGAGAGACCGGTACCGTGATATTTCCGCTAGCCATATGTAACTGGAAAATCAACAGGGTCAATTAGTCTACGAAAGACAAATTGCACAACGATCAACGAATGACCTTGCTCAAAGTGATATACGATAATGTAGATAAATAAGTCAATCAAGATCGGATGGAATTACTTGTGTATTATTACACTTTAAATTCTCAACCAATTATGCAACAACCAATCAATTTCAACTTTATCACTATGTGTATGCTTGTGATAATTGAACAATTTAATAATAACTTGAATCTATACTACCAAGATTAATGTGTTTACAGTATATGACTAACCGAGTTAATATTAATTAAAGTTTGCAGTTTATGATACTTACAGGACAAAGTCGTTAGTGTCACGTTCGTATCTACGTTCGAACGAGACTGTCCAGTGTGTGTGCGTTCGTGTTGCGTTTGATAACGCGTTCGAACGAAGTGTTTCCAGAGAGTTCACGTTCGAGTAGCGTTTGATAACGCGTTCGAACGGTGTGATTCCAGAGAGTTCACGTTCGTGTAGCGTTCGTGAACGCGTTCGAACGGAACGATTCCAGAGAGTTTACGTTTGAGTTGCGTTTAGGACGCGTTCGAACGTTCTAAGGCAGAAGGCTTGCGTTCGAGTTGCGTTTGAAGACGCGTTCGAACGTTCTTATGAAAGTTCAAATTTTTAGCCTTCGCGTGCGTCGGGCGTTCGAACGCCCTACGGGTTTTTCATGCACAGTTCGTATTTTCCAGAAAATATTCAAACCCTAACATGCGAATTACTATCTAATAACATTAAAGCAATAAGTTCTTAAGATTGTAGTAATATATGTGTCATTAAACAGTAAAATAACATGCAAATCAAACAGATCAAACTACCAAAAGTAGATCTAGATGCAAAAACCCTAAAGTCAAAAAACTTGAAGACAAACCTGGAATTTGAGATTACAGAAACAATCCAAGTCGAGAAGATCTCTGTCCTTAAGAACTTATTGGCCCCGTCACAGGTGCTTTACGGATTCGCAATTGGCCAATGTCCTCCGAGGATAACTTGGATACTTCTTGTCCAAGGAGCACTCCTTGACAAGTTTATGAACTAGGATTATGGTGGATCTTTCTCAAAACCAAAAGAAAAACCAAAGTGTCTGTAGAATCTGGATATATATGTCTTATTTTCGAACTTCTTAAATTAGGAGTACATGACCCCTTTATAAAGGCATGGAGGGGTGCCATAGGACACCCTTTGGGGTGGGGTTGCAACCCTCTATGGATTGTAACCACTCTAGCACCCCTTTGCCATACACAAAGACATATATACCCTTATGAAATAATTGAAGAATTTACAACAATTTCTACTCAATTTTATGAAGTAAACAATCTTATTTGGAAATGATTCCCATTTCTCCATTCCTAAACACACCATCAATATAATGATTAAGAGTCATATTTAAGAGTTATTATATTGATAAGAAGAGTTAAAATAATAATTAAGCGGAAAATATCATATTGGGATTTTCATCATATTTTTGGTTTTTTATCATCTTTTGCTCTCTTAATTATTTTTGTAGATTATTTCCGCTTTTCATAAACATTTTGACTTCGTCGTCATCTTTTTCTTCTTTGGCCTCATCATATTTAGACGTTTAGAAATTGCCAGTTTACACACACAAATACACATACTGGTAATCTTAAACTTTGATCACACGGCTGTGGTTGCACCATCAATTCTATTGTTTCGAGAATCCCACATCGAAAAAATAAACCAACGCGAGCAGCCGAGTGATCTATAAATACGGAGCTGAATCGATGAATAAGGCATACCTTTCTCGGCCTTTTGGCTAAGATCAAGTGTAGTATCTGTTCTTATCAGTTTAATATCTGATACGTGGGCCAATGGTCCACATGATATTAAATTAATTTTTTTAGGGGGAGGATCCTCTACGGTAGCTTGCTACCTGGGCCCTCAAGTGTCGCTCTTGCTTTGCACTACTGCTAGAGCCTGGCGAGCCCCACCAATATCAGTTAATTTTTATTTTATTTTTGGTATTTTGCTACTGCTAGAGCCTGGCGAGCCTGGCGAGCCCCACCTCTACGCCGTTGGGGGCGTACGGTTCCACCGGTCCCCTTCTGGTTCGGTTCCGATTCCGAACCGGAACCGTGGCCGGGTCTAGTTTGGACAATATTTTAAAGAATTAAATTATATATGATAACATTATTTAATTTCTTTCATAACATAATTTTAATATACTATCAAATAAAGTAATATTGTAATTTTTAATAAAAATATTCACTCACGACCAAACACATAAAAATGTTTTATTAAAAGTTATATCTCTAAATATATATGATGTATAATTTTTGAATAACTTTTTATAAACCCTGAACAAATCTCTCATCAACGGACTACATCACTTAAACATGAGAAAAACTTATATTCGTGCCACATGTCCTAATTATTTGAAAATATAAAAATAATTAAGACATGTGTTACTGATTGGACGATACTTTTCTCCATATAAGTTTTGAAGTTGCATGTAAGCACACTTTAAAAACAACTATATCTAATAAGGGTGATTTGGGTATGTGACAAAATAATGCGGAATTATTTTTTTTTCAATTTTAAGTTATTTAGTTTGTAACTTTACCGATTAAGCTTAAAAATCAATTTATCCAATTAACATATTCAATAATGACAAGTTTAATATATGATATGAAAATATAATATAAAATTTGCAATAAGTAAATGAAATATAGATTGAGAAATTGACACCGAATTTATAGTGATTCGGCCAACTCCTTGCATACGTCCACTACTTCAAGCCACGCTTGAAGGTTTCCACCATGTAAAATGAATTTACACCTTACATCGAGAGTTTTCCGAACTCACTCTCAAACCTTTACAATATAGGTATTTGATCCAAAATTTCTCTTAACCTTTTACACAAATCCACCATTGAGACTTTGAGAGTATACCCACTCACACAAGAGTTTGATAATAAAAATTTATAACCATAATTTCGGTACTCACAAAAAATTACAAAGAATATTTAAACGTGAGTATCTTACATAAATGTATTGAAGCTCACTAATATGAATATGAAGATGAAGTATGAGTTTTTTCAAATGTAGAGAATATAAGATTAGGGGTGAACACAATTTCGGGTTAAACCGCGAACCGCATCGAACCGAACCGAACCGAACCGCGTGGTTTGAAAAAATATTAAAAATGATTTTGAACCGCACCGAATTGAACCGCAAATTTCAGGTCGGTGTGCGGTTTTGACCCATGTCAAACCGCGAACCACCCAAACCGCAAATTTTGACTCGAACCGCGACCCGAATAGCCTAAACCGCCGATCCGCGTTCAAATTAAATATTATTTTATATTTGTCTTCTTCTTTAACTATGAAAATTAAGATATTTAATTATCATATAACAATATGTAAATGATTAAATTAAAATTATGTAATTTTTCTTTAATTATAATGTGAAAACACACAAAATTTTCCTTAAAAATTTATAATCCAAACCGCCGACCCAAACCGCCCAAACCGCCAACCCGAACCGCCGCGGTTTTCCTTATCAAATTTGCGATTTCGTTTTCTAATTTTTCAAACCGCAAACCCGCCCGGTTTGAAGTAAAAAACAAAAAAACGCCCCGAACCGCACCGCGAACACCCCTATATAAGATGTATATATTTGAAAAATTCTCTTTGAAACTGAATATGACTGTTTTTTATGTTCCAAGGCTGGTATACCAGTCTACAGTACCGTCATGCCGATCTGACATCAATAAATGGGTTCTAAAAATATGATTTTTTGTGTTTTTGAACGTTGAAAATAGACCAATATGGAGACCGGTATGGAAACCTGTATGATTTGGGTCAGTTTCAGAATGTATGAAACTTTCAAATTTGACCAGTATGGGGATCGGTATGCCTGTCTCACACCGATATGCCTGTTTAATATACCGGTTTGCATGTCTCAATAAGTTTATGATGATCAGTCAATCTTGACATCACTCACTATTTTTGTTATAACTTATTCTGAAAAATTACAAACTAAGTTCTGTAAATTTCTACATAAAGTAGACACATAGAGCTATCATCTATAAAAAAATTATAGCCTCAAAAACCATAAGTTGAATTTTATGGAATTTTTATAATGTCGTTTATATGAATATGCTGCAGTAATATGGCTCCAGAAAAAATTCTATATATCGAAATTGTGTTCCGTTTGAACCATAGTAAACTAGAGACACATATCTATCTAACGGTATATTATTTGAAATTTAATTCAACAATTTGCTAATTTTTCAAAATAATTTTCCAATGCACTTCTGTATTGAAATTCATTTTGGTGCATATAAAAGTGCAAATGATTCTTTAAGTATTTTAAGTCATTTTAAATAGAAGTGATTTCAAATGTATGATTCTTTATTATTAATTTTATTTATTATTTATAAATTAATATTAATTAATTATCTTAGAGATAATATTGTAATTTCCCATCAATAATGGGAATGAGAATCTCATTCCCATGGGGTGATGGAAATGAGATTCTCATTCCTCATTCTCAAATTTGTGGGCCTCACTCTCATTCTCATTTCTACTCAATTTTATGAAGTAAACAATCTTATTTGGAAATGATTCTCATTTCTCCATTCCTAAACACACCATCAATATAATGATTAAGAGTCATATTTAAGAGTTATTATATTGATAAGAAGAGTTAAAATAATAATTAAGCGGAAATATTCATATTGGGATTTTCATCATATTTTTGGTTTTTTATCATCTTTTGCTCTCTTAATTATTTTTGTAGATTATTTCCGCTTTTCATAAACATTTTGACTTCGTCGTCATCTTTTTCTTCTTTGGCCTCATCATATTTAGACGTTTAGAAATTGCCAGTTTACACACACAAATACACATACTGGTAATCTTAAACTTTGATCACACGGCTGTGGTTGCACCATCAATTCTATTGTTTCGAGAATCCCACATCGAAAAAATAAACCAACGCGAGCAGCCGAGTGATCTATAAATCCGGAGCTGAATCGATGAGGAAGGCATACCTTTCTCGGCCTTTTGGCTAAGATCAAGTGTAGTATCTGTTCTTATCAGTTTAATATCTGATACGTGGGCCAATGGTCCACATGATATTAAATTAATTTTTTTAGGGGAGGATCCTCTACGGTAGCTTGCTACCTGGGCCCTCAAGTGTCGCTCTTGTTTTGCACTACTGCTAGAGCCTGGCGCGCCCCACCAATATCAGTTAATTTTTATTTTATTTTTGGTATTTTGGTTATCGTTAAAGTAAATTGGAACTGCTAACTGAGTTAGAGCAGTAGTGTTTCTTTTCTTAATTATATAAATTGTATTATTAATACTAATATTATTATGTAAAGTATTTTTAGATAGATTTTTATTAGTCATAAGGAATGTTAGTATTATTTTTCTCTTGATTATGTCAAAATAATAAAAAATTGCTTTGTTCATTTTAAATTAAACAGTCCTTGTATAAACATCAATTTAAGGAAAAACAAGACATTACCGTTTAATTTTTTGTAATTGTTATTATTTTCGACTTGAATATTCGAAAATTGTCCAAATTCGTTTTAAAATTAAATGAAAAGTGACAATTAATCAAAAAAATATATATTAAAATTTGTTTTTTAAAATTACAAAAATTTATAGTCTTAAAAGTACATGTAGTGGGGGTGTTATTATCATTAAATTTTAATTATGTCGATAGCTATAGACCCGGCTACAGATTTGGTTCGGTTCCGATTCAGAACTGAACCGAACCTACCGGACGGTTCCGGTTTTTTTAATTAATTTAAAAATTGATTATTATTTTTTAATAAAAATGGGATTTGAAATTTATTAATTTGAATTTATATTACATTAAATTAAAAATAAAATAAAAAGAACTTGAACTTAATTTTTTTAAAACTTAAGTTGCTTACGTATTCCTCTTATGGTGAAATGAATCAAACCTCACGTAATTCCATTATATTTTTTTAGATAGTTCCCAATTATAATTATTTATTCATCATCATTAATTTTTTTTTTTAAAAAAACTAGTTTTTTTACTAATGCTATTAAGGTACTTTAATAATTTTATTTAACAAAAAATAAAATAAAATAAGCAACAAGGAGCCGTTGAACGGCTCAATGCTGTTGGCCCAATGGCCAGTAGACGTTGGGCACAAACGGTTCTAATAGGAACCGTACGGTTCTGATTGGAATCATGGAATCAGATGATTCCAACGGTTCTGGTTCGAACCGTCCGGTTCTTTTTGATTCGGGTAAAATGGAACCCTAACCGAATCGAAAAAATCGATTCCGATTCCGAAACTGGGTTGGAACCGGAACCGTGGCCGAGTCTATTAAACTAAATGTTCGGCTAAAATGAAAACAAATTAATATACACCTTGGGAAAATCTCTATTTGGGCATTGTGGAATTATTTTTATTTACTTGGCGTAAGATGCATACATGTGGCTTATGCTAGCAAATACAGCCAAACACAAAACACACCAAGTACCAAAGGTCCAAAAGCCCTTTTTTATTTTATTTTATTATTATTAATTTTTTTTTTTTTGTGAAAGGCCACAATTCTTTTCTAAACTTTTTGTATCTACTTGGGTTCTGTTATATGGCTCCCTCGGTTGCCACACTAACTTTATGATGCAACCAATTAAAATCCTGTGCCCCCTTTTTCAGAATTGAGTGGGTGCAAGTAAAATCAATATAGTAATTATATTTTGAGTTAAATATTTATTTAGTTTTTATATTTTAAAAAATTACTCCAAGTTATTTTTATTATTAGTTCTGTTACATAGATTTTATTATTAAAAAATGTTAGATTTTTTATTTTTACAATAAAATTCGATAAAAATAATTTTTAACTATAACATAATTAATTAATTATAAGGATGTTTTGGGGTTTTTTTTTTAAAATATATTTAACCTAAATGAGAATCTACCTAAGAATTGACAAAACCCTAAAAATCCTATCCTATCATTACCAAAACCAACCACTTCACCTTTTTGGTTTGGTTTCTCGTACCTGCATTTTGTCTTCGGAAAGAACAAAACAAATAAACAAAAACTCAGCTCCATGGAATCAGGGTCTAAAATCTCTACAGGTTCTTTCCTTATCCGTGCTCCTGTTACTATTGATGATGATGATGATGATGGTGATGATAATAGTTCTATCTCGGAGTCAAAGGGTGCTAGAGTAGTAGTTACTGACAGTGGCTATGGTAGTTCTAGTGGTATAAGTAGCAATGATAGTGAAGGGTTTGCGAGTGGTGGTGAGGAGTTTGAGACTGCCTCAGAGAGGCCTGACCCAGATGAGGAAATGGTGGAAGAGAGTGGTTTTGTTGATGAATATAGAGTTTCTAGGCCATTTGTGGGTGACCCAGATGAGGAATTTTCTCAAAAGTCCATAGGAAGTGATGTATCTGATGGCCTTGTTGTTGATTTAGCTGTTAATGTTAAGCCCATTGCGCAGTTGTCCATGGATGATGATGATGATGATGATGGTTTTGAGTTTGATGAGTTGTATGGTGGAGCTGATGATGGGCTGGTGAGTGATTGGGGATATGGTGGTGGTGTTTCACATATAGTTAAGGTTCCTAGTATTGGGAGAGTTGATAGTGCACCTAGAATTAAGGTGATGGAAAGTGATGAAGAAGAAGATGAATCATTTTCTGAGCCACTGTCACCGCAGAAGTTTGTTGATGGTTCGGATTTGAGTAAATTTGTTGGAGTTGGGAATGTAAGTTCGAGTGCTTCAGCAGAAGCAATTGTTGTGAACGGTTCTAGTGATGAATTGGTGTCAGTTGAGCTGGTTGAAGATAAGGGTAATGGTGTTACACCAGAGGCTCGCAACGAGTCCTTTGTGGATGGGAAAGGAGATGTTTCTGGGTTTGTTGATAATTCTGTTGAACAAGGACCAACAGTACAGAGTTCTGTACGGGAAAAGATTGAATCAAAAGATCAGGATGGGCATGAGATACAGGAATATAGTGCAGGACTGAAACATATTGAAGAATTGAAAGTGGAAGTGGAAGGAGTGAATGCAGAAGAACCGTCTGATGGCCAAAATAATCTGCGCAGCAGTTTTGATGATAGTGGAGGTGTTTCCCTTGATCGAGACACTGATGATAGTAACTTGGAGAGTAAAACTGAGCCAGAAATTGATTCAGGAGTTTATTTGTATGATCCATTGGCTGTCATCTCAGCTGAGCCTGCAGATGGTGCTGTGAACGTGAAGAAAAATCAGGTTGTGGATTTAAAATCTTCTGAATTTCTGCAAAATGGTGATTTGTGTGGAACTGTTGAGGGTGATAGATTAGAAGATGCAGAGTCGAGTGCCAGCAGATCCTGTAAATCAGAAGCAGAAGCAGATGATGGTATGGGAAAGATAGGAGGAAGACAAGAAGGTTTGCTTTCCGATGATTTTTTGGAAGAAATAATTTTTGGAAGCACTGGAACAACCAAGCAAGGCATGCATGGCTTGGAGGAAATATTAGCTTCCTCTTCTGCAGCAGAGTCAGAGGATTCTCAAGATCATTCACAGAGAATTGAAGGACAGATCATCATTGAATCAGATGATGAATTGGACATTGAGAGGGATGGCGAAAGAAATGAGTTATTCGATTCTGCTGCATTGGTTGCTCTTTTGAAGTCAGCAACTGATGCTGCATTAGATGGTGGTGGCCTAACAAGCACCCCCACTGATGGTTCTAATGCATTCACTCATGAGCGCCCCACTGGTTCAGGTTCCTTATTCCCTTCTTTAATTCCAGTTCCACCACCAAATATGGAAGGGAATGTGGCAAGGGACAATCTCAGTGAGGAAGAAAAGAGGAGGATTGAGAAGATAGAACTCTTAAGAGTGAAATTCTTGAGACTGGTTCTTAGACTAGGCCATTCTTTTGATGATTCAATAGTTGCGCAAGTATTATACAGGTTGGCTCTAGCTTTTGGGAGGCATTCCAGTCAAGCATTTAGCATTGAACCAGCCAAAAGGGTGGCTGCACAGCATGAAGCAGAAGATAAAGATGATTTGAACTTCTCTGTGAACATTTTGGTACTTGGGAAAACTGGAGTGGGAAAAAGTGCAACTATTAATTCTATTTTCAGTGAGGAGAAGGCCACTATTAATGCATTTGAGCCTGCCACTACCTCTGTGAAAGTGATTGCCGGAACAGTTCATGGAGTTAAGGTTAGAATCCTTGACACACCGGGTCTCAGAACTCCTGCGACAGAAAGAACTGTCGACCAGAAAACACTAGCATCTGTTAAGAAGTCCATCAAGAAGTTCCCTCCAGATGTTGTCCTTTATGTTGATAGATTAGACACCCACACTAGAGATCATAATGATTTGCCTCTTATAAGGTCAATTACTAATTCTCTTGGTTCATCAATATGGCAAAATGCCATTTTGTGTTTGACGCATGCCGCTTCTGATCCCCCGGATGGGCCATCTGGATTAGCTTTAAGCTATGAGATGTTTGTTGCTCAACAATCCCGTGTTATTCAGCAAAGTATCAGCCAAGCAGTTGGTGATCTGCACGTGATGAACCCGAATATGATGCATCCAGTGTCTCTTGTTGAGAACCATCAATCGTGTCAAAGGAACAGAACTGGAGAAAGTGTGCTTCCTAATGGGCAGAGTTGGAGACCTCAATTATTACTATTGTGCTTCTCCTTGAAAATTTTATCCGAGGCAAATTCTGTGTTAAAACCACAAGGTCCTCCTGCCTCGAAGAAGTTTTTTGGCTTCAGTCGTTCAGCGCCTCTATCGTATTTCTTGTCATCACTGTTGCAGTCTCGCACTCATCCGAAACTCTCAGCTGATCAGGGTGGCAATGATGTTGACTTGGGTGATTTATCAGATTCTAATCAAGAAGATGAGGATGAATATGACCAGCTTCCACCTTTCAAGCCCCTTAGGAAATCTCAGGTTGCTAAACTCAGCAAAGAGCAAAGAGAAGCCTACTTCGAGGAATATGATTATCGGGTCAAGCTCTTAGCAAAGAAACAGCTGAAAGACGAGGTTAAACGGTTGAGGGAGATGAAGAAAAAGGGTCATAGGAATAATTATGACGACGAGAGGGAAGATGATGACCTTGAAGATGAAAATCAGGCAACTGTACCAGTTATGTTACCTGACTTTGATCTACCAGTTTCCTTTGATGGGGACAATCCTGTATATAGGTACCGACTTTTGGTGCCAACATCTCAGCTTCTTGCGAGGCCAATTTTGGATCCACACGGCTGGGACCATGATTGCGGGTATGATGGTGTCAGTCTGGAAAGAAATTTTGCGATTGCCAGTCAGTTTCCAGGCGCATTCGCCATTCAAATAACAAAGGATAAAAGGGAATTCAACATTCATTTAGATTCCTCGATTTCAGCCAAGTGCGGGGAGAGTGGATCAACCATGGCAGGACTTGACATTCAGACTGTTGAAAGGCAGCTGGCCTGCATCTTCAGCAGCGAAGCCAAATTCAGAAACTTCAAAATAAACAAAACATCTGGTGGAGTATCAATCACTTTATTAGGCGAACATTTGGCAACCGGACTTAAAATTGAGGATGAGATTGCCATTGGAAAGCGCTTGGTTTTGGCAGGAAATGCTGGAGCTGTGCAATCTTGCGGCGACACAGCATATGGAGCGAACCTGGAACTGCGACTCAGAGACAGAGACTTTCCTATAGGCAACAACAATTCCAGTTTGGGTCTGTCTATGATGAATTGGAGAGGTGACCTGAATTTGACAGCCAGCCTACAGTCGCAATTCTCCGTAGGACGGAGCTCCAAGATGGCCGTTCGCGCTGGACTGAACAATAAGCGAAGCGGGCAAATTACTGTCAAATTATGCAGCTCCGAGCAATTGCAAATGGCTCTCATTGGTATTGTTCCTATTGCAATGTCCATCTTTAGGAGTCTTTGCCAATATGCTGGTGGCCAAAACACAACATATTAGGTGCAGTTTCTCTTCATTGTCAATGGCTGGTCGCCATGGGATTTGTCTTCGTACTAATCCCCTTTCTCTGTAAACTGCAACAATGTTTTTGTTCATTCTGAAGAATGTCTAATGACTGTCAATGGAACTTAAATTATGTTCATCCGTGGTAGTATTTTTCTCATGTTATTTAAGAGCATTATTAGGAAAATCGCCATGTTCAATTCGAAAATTAATTAAAATATATTTATTAAACCGAATTCTCACTTTTTTTTTTGGCTGATTGACTTTTCATCATTTTTTCCGAAATTTAGGAATAAAATGTTAAATTATATGACTCTAGTGCACTGTAACTCTATACCAAACGATACATAATATACAGACGGCGCGTCAAAGTGAATAAAACTTGGAAGTTACAAACACAAAGATCTTGTAATTTTTTTTTTATCCAACCCTAGATTCCGAAACATACATAGAATAATTATTGAAGCTGAGGTTGTATTAGCTCTGGTTCCTGTAAATCCTCGGCTTGAATTTGTATATCCTGTACATGGGTAAAAAAAAGTATTGCTACTAACAAACAATCCTGGGTAACATTCTGGTAATCGCACTGGAAAAAGCTTGTGAAAGAATTTGTCCGTACCTGTGACTGAATTAGCTGATGTGGTCGCTGATCTTGTGCCAGCACGTAGGGTTGCGGTTGAGACATTCTGTAATACGGTTCTTTAAGATCGAGTTTGCAGGATGATGTCTGAATTATTCCTCCTTGTTCAGCGCCAGGACCCCACATTTTAGCTTAAATAAGATGGTATAACTTGTTAGACAACCAGGAAGACAAGCCACCGATGTCAACGAAATAGAAGACAATAACCAACCTGATAAAGTTAGATCTATGGTGTAACTCTGGGCACTATGCGCAATCATGCGGAGCTGGCCTGTTATTTCTTGTCCCGCCATAACATACAGTGGCTGAGAGAGAACACAGCGTAATTGGTACCAATGGGTAGTTGGGGCACCGGGGGCAGTAGTTAGCCACCTTTGTACTGTACTGTTGATTAAAGCGGCTATATTAGAAGAACCTTATGATCACATGATACGAGAAAATGTAAAAAGAAAATTAACTCCTTTACTGAAGTATATTTGACTGATTGATTGATTGCTGATTTATTACCTGCCATCAAATAGTACATCAAACCAGCAAGCCAACCCATGCACTCTGGTGCCGACGGAAGATGTGAATTTTAACGGAATATCAATTTCATATAAATCCTCTTCCTGCACATGGGAATAAAAAAAAAAATTGTAATAATTTGTGTTATGTTTAACAACAAGTTCGAAGAATAAGAATGAAACCAAATAAGAATTTCAAGATAACAGTAATTCATAAGAGGTGCTTGGCACATGTTCAGAGAATAACAGGATAAGAATCACAACGTTTGAAAGCTCCTAAACAACTATCCAAGTAAAGATCGGAGATCCTAGTTGAGACATGTAAATTGGCACCTATGCGGATAATAGTATATATAAACTTCAATGATGTTTGGGAGAAAATAAAGTTCATAACAATTTATGAAGATATTCAGAATGATCGTTAGAGGAAAAGAAAACATAAAATCAAAAACTACAGATTAAAGGGTTAATTAATACCTTTGTTTTATTAAAATCTATCACGTGAGAAATTGCAGGGGCCACCAATAATCTCGGATCAAATGCATCTACCACAGGCTACATTAGAGATGTTGAGATGGACACCATCAGTTAATATTGTAAAATAATTATTATTAAGCAGAGATAACCAAACAGAAGTACCGATAAAAACTTAATGGAATATCAAAGCAACCCAACAATCAATTTCATGCAATGCTAACACAGAGATCCACACTTTATGCCATTAATGATCACTTATCGAGGCTTATAAAGAATTGGGCAAGCATTACCAGAAGATACTCTCAATGCTTTGGATATTGGGTGTGTTTTACCTATTGATCAAGTCTTGTTCGATTTGACTACACAAGAGGTGAGTAAAAACTTCCAAGTTTTTGGATACTTGGACTCAACCAACAAGGATCAAATAAATGGATGGATGTGACATGTCTAATCTACACTTATTTTAGGGCTTCCAGTTTGAAAAGCCCCAATAAGGAACACAAAAACCGGCAATTTAACCAAACAGAAAAGTACAAAATGGGTGTGAAAAGGATAATCTCAAGATTGACTGAGCTTTTAAAGCTTATTAAGACTTCCCACCAAAGGAAAAATCTTCATGGAGGTTGACCATAACATAGAAACGTGAAAAATAGAATAGACCTGAGAAAAGTATCCCTGGAATGCAGATCCATATAAGGGTGTCAGATCAACCCCATAATAATTTTGTTGCTGCCAAAAGAGAGCCTGTAAAAAAGTTTCAAAAGAAAAAATAAATAGTAAATATCGATTGTAACTTAATTACATGGAAATGAAAACATGATGCACCATACAAATATAATTTGAGCAAAATTCATACCTTATTCGCAATTTCAACAAACAAATATTCATCACTAAAAGGAGCCATATGAATCCTACTCAAAAAAATTGGTAGTTAAGTGCAGAGACATTCAAGATTCAAAAAAATGAGGAAAAAATAGGGATATCAAGGATGACATTTACCTTCCAACTGAAGGAAACATTTTTCCATTTGGGACAAGAAATCGATCTCTAGCGATCACATAAGACTCCAACATTCTTTCATTGACTAATAAGGTGCCTACAAGCCAAGTACAAAAGAAAAGTCAAAAGAAGATTGGCTTCAAAATACATTATGTTGACTCCATTACAACTCTAAAGCGCTCTACTTTATGACTGGCCAAAACTCACCCTCACCGATAAAACTGACCATAGCTGAGGCTCAAACACTACGCAAATTGAACAACACATGAATTTTCATCATCCGTTTGCATTACAAAAGCAATCATGATATAGATACTTACCCATTGGTTCAGATATCAGAATATCTGCTTTCTCAGGCAGTTCAATTTCTTCAACTTTACCCTTGATTACCTACAATTTCATGGCATAGTGCCGGAATAAAATAAGATAGCAACCTAAGATTCATTGATAGGCACAGGGACGGCGACAGAAGTTCAGTGATACGAGCAAAACTCACAGTAATGCGTTGTCCCAGTGATGGGTTACCCGCAATAAGTTTGCGAGCATATTCTGTCATTTCAGATGCTTCCACAGCATAAACATGTTTTGCACCAGCCTAGTCGGGCAGAAGAAAGGAATACTAGGTCAAACTACAACTTCGCCAAAGAAAAGGCATCCCAGGCAAGATGCAAACATAAACATTAAGTTATAACTACAAGTTTTATTGCTAAAAGACAAGTATACCTGTGTGGCAAATAATGACAAAATACCGCTACCAGCACCGACATCAACCACTACACGACCGGTAAAATCTGCACGATTCTCAATAACTGCAGCATAATAGGTTCCTGAAATAAAAATAGCTAAAATATCATTAGCAAATCTAAGCAAATCCATTGTTAGTAGAAATTAATTGTCTTGGCTGTTCTATAACATGCTATTTACTCGTACTAATTTAATACATATGGTGTTTAAATACAGTGCAAAGTTTAATCAGGCCTCCACAACAAATCCAAAATTACTTGTGTAAAGCATGACAAAGGGGAAAATAATGTACAGGTCTGTGACATAACCTGTCCTGATGTAATCCTGTAGCATATTTTGCTGATGTAGCAGTTGTCCATAATAATGAAAGTACATCTTAGCAGAAGATGCCTCTACCTTATCATCAAATTTGCTCTTTGTCAAAGCTGAAACCTCTCCATCTGCTAAGCCTAAACGTGTTCCTGGAAAGGAAACCAAAAGAAAAGGATGTGAGAAGTGGTATGCAACAAAGTGTACCACCACATGTAGAAGTAAAAAAGAAAGTTTACAACCACACATCAGCAATCCTTTTCTAAGGGTAATATAGTACCCAGCCATGTTCCTCCCCCTTTTTCTCAGAGGCAAAACTCAGGGGGGCATATCTGCATTCGATTTCGAGCTTTAATCAGACTACAATCACCTTAAAGAGAAGATCAGACTGGATAAACAATCGGTTGATCCCAATCTAGCTGAAAAGTTTTTTCTCCTACTAACTACTTAGGGTCCAATTCATTTACCACAATGGTAATAGACATAGACTATTAAGGAAGCTTAGCTTTTCAGAAGGAGAATTTCATTGTCGTTTGTATTGGTTAAAATGTTCCATACGAGACAAAGATAAGTACCTATACTTAAGATAAAAGATATGAAGCAGTATTTTTCTTATTTTATTCTTGCTTTCATGCAACTTTTACCATGGCACATCTTACACTCAAACATGACATATGATAAACTGCATTGACAAAGGAATTAAATCACTAAATTGTTCAGTGACTGCAGTGCATGCACACATAAAATTAATCAAATGAACTATGTGCAACTGGCACAAATAATGACTGCCTAAAAGAACAACAACAAAAAGTCTAGGAAATTGAGAAATGGGGTGTCCGGTGATCTGATTGACAAGATATATTAATGAACTTTCACAACAAAAATTATAAGCAGATATCCAAAGGAGTACCTTGAACATTAACTTCATTCTTCCATTGCTCAAATGCACAATGGAAGGCCCTACTCTCTTCCTCATCTCTAAATTGGATAGTGACTCCCCTTGAATATGACTTCTGGTTTCATAATGACACCATTAAAAAAGATGCAACATCTGGAACTACATTTAACATCATAGGACCATTCTACACATAACAAAACCAACCATTATGCTAATCATAAAGCATAACACTTGACAGAAATATTTCGGCAGCATCTTAATCCGCCGCCTTAGATAATGTACCAGAGGTCCTGGTTGACTTCAAATCAAATAAGATTTAATGCCCATAAAGTATCTGAGAAAAAGGAAAAGGGAGCAAAAAAAGAAACTTTGCTTACCTCCTTATTGGTATCAGAATCTTTAGAAATGCAAACGGATTGAACAGGTCCTATCTTGAATAACTGGACAACAAAAGATCACAAACTAATCGTATCATTCTCAGCATTTTTAAAGTTATTGCTTGCTACACATTTCACATTCAATTCATAGACTCACTGATCTTAAAAATAAAAACAAAAAACATTTTCATAAACACTTTGAACAATGAAACAGAAAAAAAAAATGCTCATAGTCCAATCCAATTCAGCTATGTGGAAGCTTTAACCATTTCACTTTTCTTGATAACAGAACAAAGGAAACGAATTGCTAAAATTTGTGCTTCTATTTCATTTCTCTGCTTTCTCAGTCTATTTTACCAAAAAAAAAGTCAATGCCATCAACTTTTTTTTTTTTGAAAGCACTAGGTAAAACACGACTGTCTCGGGCTCTTACTCGAATCTAGAACCTGAAAATCAAGTCATAAACTCTTTGCTACCAACCCACACACCTTGGGGACAGGATGCGAAGAAAATGTAAAAGCTAGCTATGAAAAAGCTGAAGATTCTCTATTTTGATAATTTCCTACTTTCTTAGTATCCAAACAGACAAATAATCAGTCAAAAGCCACAATTCCAAATCAAAAACAATAATCAAAGAAACGAAACAGTTACCTGAGAAGTACAAAGATCGACACCATAACCACCAATGGCCTCCGACTCTTTGCAAAATCGAAGCTCCGGGACTCCGTTTCCGGCGCTGAAATGCGCAAAAACCGGCGAAGATAGCGGCAATGAAGGAGACAGAGACGAAGAAAGCTCCGTCACCGAAGCCAAAGCGAAGTCTTGTTTCGGCTTTTGCTCCATTATTGTCAAAACCTCAATTTCAAAATCTTTTTATATAGGGTTTTAAGAGGAGAGAGCTAAAAGCGCGTGAGTTAAAATTAAATCCTATAGCTAAACTACCTTTTCCAGACTTAAACGTAATATGTAAAATTTTCGGCTATCTCAAATTCTTATAAATAGGAAGCACTTATAACATCGGCCAAAGAGAAAGCACTTAAAAGACCAAGTGCTTCTAAGGATGGCAAAGTAGCCCGACAATTTAAATTTAGACCCAAGCTCGGGAAAAATCCGACCTAAACTATCACCAGTCGATTTATTATATAAATATATATATTTTATAAATATAAATATATAATTATTTATTTTAAATCCGGATTTTTTTGATTAAGCCCGACTCGAACCCAAACCCTCATTTTGAAGCCCCGACCGGACTTTTTTACCAATGCTTCGCTGCTTTTGTATTTATAGCAATAGATCAATAATGGTGCTTATGCAGCATATAGCACTCAGAAAGCACTTTTATAGTTTAGGTTTAAAATAATGTGGACCGTTTGATTTGATTTGTCATTTTTATATATGGTAGGATCCTTATTCTATCTCAAACTAAATCATACCTAGTTCACGGGGAAAATTCAACGATCCAGATCGTATTAGAATAAGGTCTGGTTTAATGGAACAAGTCAATTTAAATAATAATAATTTTAGGAGATACTTTTTTTTAATATTTTTGATTCAAACAGTTATATATTTTAATTTCATTTCGAAATATATAAATATTTGAAATAAGAATATTATTAAAAAAATATCATTAAAAAAATATCTACTCAAAATATCCTTTAAATAAATCTCCACGTATTATCATCTAGTGCCTGGTGGTGGATTTCAAATCTAGTTGGTGTGACTTGTGACTTGTCAATTAGATTGCCTTAGACCTAGTTATTATGTTATTAATTGAGGGCTTATCTTCCCCCTCCCTCTTACACATTTACCTTTTGTGTCTCCCCTAAAATTTCATATTTACCCTCTTTCTTTCACCAAAATTCTATTTTCAATTTTCAAATAAACCATATATATCTAATTTTTTTATTTATTGATATATACATATATACATATATATATATATATATATATATAATATCTATAGTAATATTTATATTTATATATATTTTGATTAATTTAAAAAAAAAAGAGGGCTTTGGCTGCAGCAATTCGCCCCTCTTTTTTTTTCTTTTAATTTTTTTTTAAATATATTTTATAATTTAATTATTATAAAAATATTCTTAATATTTATTTGAAAATAGTACAAATAACAACATAAAAAGTTACACTTAAAAATATAAAAACATAATTCTAATCTATGTTGCCTCCAAAGTCTCCTCCTGGCGCACTTGGTGATATACCCAATACTTCGTACCATAATTGATTACGAATCATATAACGAGTGGCCCATTCTTTAGCTTCATACGATGAATGTTCCCACCACCACATTGGGATGGGTGGTACAGGGTAATGAGGGTGTAAAAAAACTTGCACAAAGTGTCTGCCAACATGAGCAATAGCTATTTCTTGACGCTCTTACTCTGGAACTGCAGGGGACCTTAATGGCAAGTGAGTAAAACAACTCCAAACATTCTCAGCAAATGTATGCAGTACAATATTGTACCTCGAAGCGATGACAATTCCTAAACTCATTGAGTCCATCCATCTTTTAATAATAAAATATAAAATCAGAATTAGAATCAATACATCTTTTAATAAAATAGATTTTTTAAAAAGTAAAAGAAGATATGGATACTGATTTACGAAATTAAATAAGACAAACAACTTTTAATAAATAAAATATAAAATCAGAATCAGAATCAACACATCTTTTAATAAAATAGATTTTTTAAAAAGTAAAAGAAGATATGGATACTGATTTACGAAATTAAATAAGACAAACAACTTTTAATAAATAAAATATAAAATCAGAATCAGAATCAATACAACTTTTAATAAAATATTAAAAAAAAAAATAGATATGGATACTGATTTACGAAATTAAATAAGACAAAAAATTTTTAATAAATAAAATATAAAATCAGAATCAGAATAAAAGATGCAAGCAGAGTACGTTTACTTTGCTTTAGCTTACTCTGTCTGCCTAAATTTTCTTAAATAACAAGCAAAGTACGTTTACTTTGAGTTTTGCGCCAAACTATGTCATAGTTTTGCGCCCTAGCCAAACTATGTCATAGTTTTGCGCCCTACCAAAACAAATAATATATAATAATTAAAAAAAAAGGGAGGGGGGGGGGACGATTGTTCCCCTCCCTGGACGATCATCGTCCAGGCCCCAATGGCCAATTTTTGGTTTTTTTTTTTTTTTTTTTAAATTTCGAAAATAATAAAAAAATTATATTATTTAAAATATTTTTTTATACATAAGTAGTATTAATTAAATTAAAATGAATAAAAAAATTAAACGAATAGATAAAAAATATGTAATATTTATTAACAAAAAAAATTATAAAATAAAAAAATAATTAACATTTTATTAATTATTAATAAAATATTTAAATTTTATAATGTGTAAATTTTTTTTTTTTAAAAAAAGAAGTCATTGTAAATATTGATAAGGGTTTTTTTATAAATTCCAAAGGAGACAAGGGGGAGGGGAATGTGTCAGTTGGCAGAGGGAGATCAATTTTCTATTTAATTTTGTTTTTTTTGAAAAAATTTAGTAGCACTATCCAATCACCGTATGCTGCTCGTAAAATAATTCTCTCTCTTTTATTATTATTATTATCATTATTATTATTTTATGTTCACACGGTGCAAGTTTTTCTTATGAGAATCCACTAAGAAATTAGTGCTAAGAGAGTAATTTGATAGTATAGGATTTAGGATTTGATATTTAGATTTTGGGTTCGAATCTCGATGATGTATTTTTTACAAGAATTTGAGACAATAATAAATTTTACATGTTCTATTAAAGATCAGCTCGGGTGATTTAACGATATGATTTTCAATATTTCAAAAATATATATATATATCGAAGAAGTGAAACAAAATGATGGGAAAAGCCTTAAAATAAGAATAGTTTCTTTATCATTTTCAAATTACAGAAAATGAATATTATATTGTTGATTATGCTATGAAGTACATTTCCTTTTCATAGTTTCTTTACTTTGTATCTTACTAGAGATAGCTTTTGTTTGAGCTTGTGAGCTGTGACATATGCTGATGGTGTACAAAATTATGCCACACATGCAATAAAGAAAGAATTTGGATTATATACTTAATTGAATTGTTTTTTGATAATCTTATATGATCCAATGGCGGAATTAAGATTAAATTTAAGGTCACTAATTTCAAATTTTGGGAGAGTTAAATTTTAAAATTAATGAAGGAATTTACGATTTTAGTCTGGGTTTAGGTATGGGTATCCAACCCATGCCTTCGCCCATGTCTATCATGTGAAAAAATTCAATACTGAATTCAAATCCACTGGCTGCGTCAGAATATATGCAATCTTCCTATTCCCTTGTATGCAATCTTCCGCCAATGAGGTAGTGGCCTCATTGGTAACCCATGTCTCTCACCAAGTAAGAGACATGGGTTCGAGTCCCCACAAAAACAGTGGGGACTCAAACCTTCATCTTTAGGAGGAATAAGTTCTCCTATATGGGAGTTGATTCCCAAGCTGTGTCTCGGTTGATTTAGAATTTGTAAGTCCCGAGCTACGTCTCGGTTGATTTATGGGCAGTGCTATAATTGTATGTATCTAGAATCTCAGTTGATAGCATATTGTAATATATGTAGTTTGTAATAATTCAAAAAAAAAATATATGCAATCTTCTTATTCCCTTTTTTGTATTAGAAGAAGTAATAGTCTTGAAAATATTTAAAATTTAGACATATTGTATAATGTAATTTTGAACTACTCAAATTTCCCTCAAAACAGTTTCAATTTTCCAACTGTTTCTTTCACTTTCCTTTGAACCAAACAACTTAGTTCTTTAACTTTTACTAGCCTATATGTGAATATTTATGAACAGTGTAATAGACTGGTGATTGGTGACTGGTAGTTACTCTAAGCAAGCTGGCAAGATAATCTTATTGATCATCTTGGCACTACCCATGCTAGTTGTTTAGAATGCATTGCTGGCCAGCAGCAGGATGGCATTCTGGCCCACATTGTTGGTTGGTTGGTTTGGCCAGATTTGTACTAAAAGCTGAAACTCAGTTTCTTCTATTCAGTGCAACCAAACAAAAGCCTAAAGACCCACATCACAATGAGAGGGTTGCAAAAGATACTACTATTTGCAAGAGAGGAAGTGAAGAAATGATCTACTAAAGATTGTTCCAGTTGTGACCATAGTTGTCAAAGGCGGGCTCGGGCTCGGGCTCGGGCTCAAACCACTGCGCCTCATGAAGGGTCAGGCCAGGCGACCTTCATCAAGCGTGCGCCTAGGGACAAAGGCACACGCCTTTCAAATGCGCCTAGGCACGCCTCATAAAAGTGTGAGAAAATCTCAATCCAAATTGACTCACCCAACCCAAAATCAAACTTTATAACATTTATATAATAAATTAAGATATGTTTTGGAGTTGACTTTAAATTTTGACAAAACAAATTAATTTGTATTATCAGTATTTGTATTATTATAATTGTTTTTTTTGTATATTTTCAATGATTTCTCTTTATTTTAGTTGACTAAATACTTATAATTTTTTTTTTACAATTTGCGCCTCACTTTCATCAAGCGCGCGCCTTGCGCCTTGAGGTGTGCGCCTAGGCCCTAGGACCCTTTGCGTCTTAGTGCGCCTTGCGCGGTTGTGACAGTATGGGTTTGTCCCTCTGTAGCAAAAGCTCATCTTTGGTATGAAATGCCAATGCATCTGGTAATTAAAATTGCTGCAATGCAACCCTAAGACTGTGTAACTGGGCAAGTACAAATGCAGAATGTGATGGCAACACATACCGGCTAGGCTATTAGATCAAAGCTTCCGCATTTCTTCTAAAGGTGTATAGTTCAATAAATAATAAGACTGCAAATAGTGAAATCCTTTCCTCACTTATGTTTCATCTAAGATGCCACCTTAGCTTTAAGCTTTCCTCACTTATAGATAGTTCCTATATTTCTTCAGACAATAAAACAGAACTTCTTGGTTTGATATTTAACAGTTGCTATAACAAGATTAGTTGTACTTATCTTCTTTTTTCATTTTATCGTGCCAAAACACATTGCATCCACATTTATAACCATGGTTCAAGGCATCGATCAATCAATTCAATGAATCAAATGCATTCATAGCCAACATTCTACTAATACAAATCCTAAGATCAATAACACATCCCACAACAGTACACCACCAACGGCGTAAAAATCAATACTTGGTTCTAACATACAAGTTTCAAAGTGAGAAGACATGATTGAGGCTATAATCATTCAAAAATCAATATAATCTTAAAATGATATTACAATATCCAGAGCTAAGCTTCATCAATGACATGTGAATTGACATGTATCATATTATAACTTAAAAAAGAGAATCGAAAAACAGCACCAAGTTCATAATACATTACTATAATCAAGTTGAAGCTAATCAAATATCACAACCAACTATGAAGATGTGACTACCTTAACAGCTTTAAATGCCGGGTGAAGCAATCCAAGCTCATCCTTGACTTCAAGGGGATTACTAGTCTCATTTCTAACTCTCTTAACTTTCTTACTAGCAAGCGTCTTATGTTCAAAACCATACATATTCAAAACTTGATTATCTCCAAAATTAAACGCGCGATCCATCTGTCTCAAGCATCTCTCCACCGGATAATCCCCAAACTTCCCACAAGGCTTACACCCGACAAAGTGAGTAACCAATGGCCACCTATGATCTCCAAGACCAGGATGATAATTCTCAATCATCTCCTCATATCGATCCACCAAAATCCCCCAATACCCGTGCAAATAATAAGCACTCTCCAAATACACCTTATCACCCCACTTATCCCTTTGAGTTATCAACAAATACACCATTGCCGATTGATCATCAGCTTCAAAAACAGGCCTCCCCTTAAGCTCCCTAGTTAAAATCTTCCCAGCATCGTCCCTAATCTTCCCTTTTGGACCCATTGGCGCCCAAGCGTCAAGAAGATCCAACGCCCATTGACCATTTCTCAACAAAAAGCTCCCAGTATTCAATCCAATCCAATTCTTTTGATCATACACCATCTCATTCCATCCGTGCATTACCAAATTATGATCCTTGTACCTCTCCCATGGCACCTCAAATGCCATATCTGTAAACATAGCATCCGAATCCATCCACCACAAGAACTCAATCTCAGGATGTGACAAAAGCAGCTTCCTTATCAATGGCAGCTTCGCCCAAAAGCCAGCCATTTCAGCATCTAAAAGCGCCATGTTGTAAAATATCTCAATGCCATGAATCCGACAGTAATCGATCTTGTTCTTAATAGACTTTAACAAGTAATGATCTCCGACCGGGTTCTCGCACGGTTTAGGAGACGAACCGGTCACGAGGAGAACACGTGGCTTGTCCCGACCGATAAAGTTTGGGAATTTCGGGTTGTTTTTCAACCACTCGGCTCGCTGTTCGTCCCAATCCGATATTTTCGGGCCAAGCGAATACGGCGCGTTTGGATCACGCCTCTCGTCCTCGCCTTCGTGAACAAACAACTTATTCATATCGAACGCTCCGTAACTGTTGGCGTTGTTAGGGTCTTCGGCTTTGGCGGTCTCGGTGGTTTGGACTTCTTCGAGGACGCGGTGGGGCTCCACGCGCTTTCGGTGCGCGTATAAGTGTTGGCGGATGTCGTCGAGGTCTTGTTGGGGAGTCCCGAATTTACCGGCGCCGATTGTGCCACGTAGGACAATGACGGTCATGAAGAGGCAAAGGAGTGTGATTTTACCGTGGCGAATGGCCCTATGGATCTGCCGGACTCGATGAGTCCCCACGCACCGTTCCAGCATCTTGACTCGGCCGAGTCGACTCGTTTCAAAGTCAAACAAAAAAAAAACGCAAAACAATCTCTGAAGCTTAAGGATTTTAACTCTGAAGCTTAAGGATTTTAAGAGAGAGAGAGAAGAGAGAGAGCTTCAGGATCTGAAAATAAAAAGAAAGAAATGATAATTTATTAAAAAGGTGCAGGGGAGGGAAGTGAGTGAAATTAGGAAAGGGAAGAAGGAACGAACATTCAGTTCAAAGAGAGGAAATTAAAAAATAATAATAATAAAATAAAAAATAAAATAAAATATTTTGAATTTGTTCCGACAAAAATGTGGGCCCCTTGCAAGTAGACCACGTTGATGGATTTTATCTGATGTGGGATGGACTACGTACGTCACCGTCGGTGATTTACAGGTGGCACCCCTTGTTTTAGATCATGTGGTGACGGCATTTGAAGACTTGGTTAGATCCAAAGGTTGGTAGCTTTTTTTAATTTTTTTTTTTTTTTGTTACTGGAACCGGTATATTTTATTATGTAGCAATTATTACTTCTCCATTTTAGTAATATATAATAAATTTATTAATTATATGATAGATATGCACACGGTTAAAATCGTAATCGAACCCCAATCGAATCGTTGACTAATCGAATCTTTAATAAATCGTACTGTAAATCACAATCGAATCGGATGAGTCCGGTTCGATTCGATTGCAGTCGATATATTTTTAATCGACGGTTGAATCAGATTTTCTTTTTTTTACGGTTAAACCAAATTTTTTTAAATACTTTATAATATATTTTTTTAAAAAAATACGGTTAATCATAGCTGAACTGTAACCATACGATTCGATTTAATTACAATTAATGTTTACGATTTCGACTTTGACCGAATCATAACCGTGTGCATCTCTATCTATAGGTTTGTGATGGATTGAATGTATGCTTTTAAAATGTTTGTGCTATTTATTTATTTTTTTACGAACACAAGGTTTGTGATATTAACTATGATGATGATGATGATTGTTGCAATATTTTCCCTATAATTATATATAAACGTTGATAATCATGAATATTATGCATTAATGATATATCATAATGATTGCGGTAATATATATTAGTAAATGGAATTATTTTTATGTTGTTAGGGGCTATCATAATTCTAATTTGAGTCTTGAAGTTCTGCATATTTCAAGTGTTATATTTGACTCTATTAATATAATTTGTTAATTTTATGGAGATTACTTTCTTTAGATGTAATTTTTTTTCCACTATTTATTCATTTTATTTGGGAGTTGATTTTTGTCACACATTTATTCAATTTTGTGTCACATTTTCTCACAGCACTTTTAATATATAAATATATTGAAGCTAATCATACAAATCAAGCAGATTAATCCAGATGTATTGTGAGTGTTATTCTCAAGGAACGTGATTTGATGGTGTAACGTTAGTGTTCTAAAACGTGCTAGGCGTTAGTCGGGCGGCGACCCAGCGCCTAGGCGGGGCCTAGGAAACTAATCGGAAATAGAGAATTTTCATAATTAGGTTTAAGATTTGGTGTGATTTTGACAAATTAATCATAGAGAAATGTTGTTTGAGCAATGAGTAAGATTTATAGAGGGTCAATTTGATGAGAAACTAAAAAAAATTGAAGAAATTATGGCTTTTTAATTAGGGTTTATGCATCAAATTGTGGATTTTTAAAATTGATGAGTTAGAGAGTTAGTTTTGTAAAATTAAGGTTAGAGATAGGATTAAGGTGTAAAATCCGACCGGAAATATCTTCAATTTCGAATTTTGAGTCAGTCAACGGTGGTTGACCACCGGTCAGTTGACGGCCGTTGATCGACGAATTTTGCGGTCAAAATTTACCGGAATGGGCTGAAAATGCCGCCCATTCCGGTGAGCGCCTGGCCCCAACGATTTGGGGCCAGGCGCGGCAGCTTGAGCCTAAACGCGCCGCCTAGGCGGCTCGTTTTAAAACAGTATGTAACGCTCAGAATCTAATCTTCAAGTCTTGAGTTCGAATCCAAATAATACGTTTTTTATAATAATCTAATACAGTTAAGGATTTTACTTAGAGCTCGTAAATGGTGGTTTAACTTTAAAAGACAAATCAATGAAATGGGAGTGGAGTAGTGATAGTGAGAACCAGCTCATAATTTGTTGGCCGATTAACGTGTTGTTTGTATTAAGATATTGCCACATTGATTCCAATCACATGTTCACAAGTTGTTTTGTGTCGTTGTGATGACGTTAACAACTTAACCAATTTTGATATTGACATTTGGCGTCAACACGGCGACGTATTGATAAGAGTTCTTTCGTTGAGCGTGTAAATTAGCCACGTGTTGCATTTTTGGATTGGAAATTTTTTAATTTTTTAATTAATTTATTTATTCGCTAATTAACGAAAAGCTTCACCGTTTTAATTTTCAAATTAAAAATATAATCAATTAAATAAGGGAAGGGTTTATTTTCAAGAGTCGATAGAGACGGCAATCAACTTATTCGTTTTCCTTTTTTGGTGCTACTACGGTAAGAAGGCTGACAGAAAAAACAAAAACAAAAACAACAATAAAAGCAAAAGAAACTCCGATCTCATAGAAAAACTCGAGGCCCGTCAAGCCCACTCGTGTCCTAGGGCTTTACTTTTGTTGAAATTAACTGTTGTTAATTATTTGATGTTGTTAAATAATAATAATTAGTAATAATTTCATTTGGAAATTATTAAGTTAATTATTTGGTGTTGTTAAATAACAACAATTAGTAATAATTTCATGTTGGAAATTATTAAGTTAATATGTGGTGTTGTTAAATAACAACAATTAGTAATGATTTCATTACTAAGTAAACAACAAGAGTTGTTAATCAAATAATTAAGTAATAACAAGAGTTGTTAAGTGACAACAATTAGTAAAATGTTAAATGGGGAACAAATGGTACACTCATGATGGTAACATTTTGGAAGGGTTAGAGAAAGTCATTATGCATCCAAATACATGTGATTACATAGTAATCAATGCATGTGATTAAATAGTAATCAAGAATTAATAGTAATCCATGCATGTGAGCTAATAGTGACTTGGTTTCCCTCCTATAAATAAGACAATTTGCTTATTGAGTTAAACAATCAATTAAGTTTGATTAAGAGGTCTCAACAAGAAGAAAGGTATGCAATTGTTTGTAATTAACTTAGATTTATTTCAATTAGCATGTAAATAAATCTAGGACTAGTAATACATGTATGGTTAGATCCTAAGAGGACAAAGATGTAAATATATTAGGGATTATGTTTTCTAACATTGGTATCAGAGGCTTAAATGCATGTATTCTAGTTGGATTACACAAAAATTGCATGAACATGCATGAAAAATGTTGAAAATGCTTCTGATTTTTGTTTTTTAAAAAATAATTTTCTTCCAACTTTGGGCCGTAATAACTCTCTGTAGAAAATTGATAATCGCATGTTCAAATATGTTTTGAAAACTAGGTCATGAGATCTTCAATGTGGTATATCATTTGCTTAATTTGGATTAAAATTGAGAAAGATATGGACCCTAGAAGTTGGCTAGATGAATCTGTTTTTACCCAGAAAAATACTCCCAAAATAGCCGTACTACATGTCATCCGGTCTTTAGAAATACAGACGACAAGTCGTCCGAATATTGTACGACAAGTCGTACGTGAATAATGGGCTCAACCGACATGTCATCCGGATAGAAGATAGACGACAAGTCGTTTGCGTCTTTAACATAGAACCAACATGTCATACTTACACAGATCTCGCGGACGATATGTCGTCCGCGCGTGAAAGTTACCCGAGGCTGGCCGGCGTGTGAGGGCGCATGAGGGCGAGTGAGAGCCCGTGGCGGCGCGTGGCGGAGCGTGAGACACTCATGTGGCGCGTGAGTGGCGCGTGGACATCCGTGTTGGCCCGTGTTGGTCATGTTTGTATCGGTTTGCTTTGGTAATTCCGATCCATCATGATTAAAAGTCTATTTCTTTTGCATATTGTATTAATCGGCCATGATAAATTTGTTTTATCATATAAACTTTGTGTTTATGTAAATGAATATCTTTGTGATGTTTATTTTAGTTAATGTAACTTTGTGTTTATTATATTGATTTTTCTTTGTATTCATTGCAGAAAAATCATGCCGATCAGACAAAAAACTGTAAAAAAAGGTTGTTGTAACATCCGCCCACAGTGAAAATTGAAAGACATGTTGCTGAATCTGGATAAATATCATGAGATGAAGAAGAAGATGATGATATGATTTCGCATATAATCACCTTTAATAACATGTTACAAGAATCTATATGGGATGGTAATTGGATAGGACAACCGAACAGACTCAGATTGCTACGAAATACTCTCCCGGAATATGGCAAAAAAGGTTACTGATATTTGGAAATTAGTAATTCATACAGAGGAACTACGTGTTCAGTATAACATAACCATTGAGAGGTTAGCAATTGACTATCTCCGACATAAGACAAATAATACTATTTTTCCTTTGATGTCACGGAAACGTTGCAATGATCCGAAATTTGCTATAGGTTTCCTATGGTTGTCCAAGATCAATTACGAGTTGCCACGAGAATTTAAGGATTCTTATCCTAAGACATTTATTCGTTGGAACACTATAACCGGAAAAGTTTTAAGTGTTAGATATTAGTTTTTCTATGATAAAACTGTGTTAATGTTTATGTGTGTAATTGTTTGTTACTTCACGACATGTAAATATTGTATTTATATATATGAATGTTTAATGTTGAATTTAATTTATGGAATTAAATCAATGATTGTCATGTACAATAGTCGCATGATTAAGATGTTCTAAAAATTTATGTAATTTTTAGAAAATGATTTTACATGATTGATTATGTGATAATATTTTTACATTGGGTAATTGGATGATGATTGGACACATAGTGGCCTTTTGACTCTAACCCCATTGAAAAATCTTATTAAACATAATTTATTTTATGATAAAGAAGTCAAAAGTATTAACATTTGTGCATGAATGTCTGTAGAAACTTTGTGTTTTTAATGGCTTCCGCAACAAAGAACATTATTGCTTAACTCAACAAGGGTGAGAAACTGAATGACGATAATTATGAATTTGGAGCATGAAAATCCAATATGTGCTAGAAGAATAAGAGGTTTTTGAAACTTTGAAAATGAACATGGATGAACCTGAACAGGGCACTACGACCCAACACAGGCGAGACCGAGAGGCTTATGAGGCCTGGAAGAAAGAATTTCATTACCCGCATTACGTTGCTGAGCAGTATGTATAATGACCTAATGAAAGAGTTCAGGAAATATGACATGGCTAATGACATGTGGTCCACACTAGCTGAAAAGTTTGGTAGTACCTCAATAACCAAACTCAGGTCACTGACAATCAAGTTTGACACATACAAGAAACGTCCTGAGTTCACTATGTCAAAACACTTGAGGCAAATGTCAAACATGATTACTGAACTGGCAGATGATGGACATGTTCTTACAGATGAACATAAAGTCCAAGCGGCCATTCGTTCTCTTCCAATAGCTGGGAGCATATGAAGATGCATTTGACCCACAATGAGAGCATCAAAACATTTGATGATGCTAAACGTCACCTTGAATTAGAAAGCGACCGCCTTGCGGCTGCTAAGTCAAATACTGAAGTGTATATGACAGAAACTAGCAAACCTGGGGGTTTCAAGAAAAAAAGGAAATTTCATGGTGGTGGGTTCCAGTTCGGAAAAGAACAAAATTCTTCCAAGTCAGAAAAGAAACAAAAAACCAATCAACATGGGAAAGGAAAACGTCCTACCAAAAAGAAAAACATGGTAAATGTTAAATGTTTTAACTGTGGTAAGAAAGGTCATTTTGCTCGTGACTGCACTGAGCCTAAAAAGGTGAATACCTTTCGTGCATATTTAAATGAAATATGTGTTTCAAGTTCAATCTTTTTTAACTGAATCTAATCCTTTGTGGACTGTAGACTCATGAGCCACAAACCATGTAGCGAAGGATAAAGATGCATTCGTGGAATTTCGACGAATTTCACCTGGGGTGAAGTGGATATATGTTGGCAACAACTCACGTGTTGAAGTCAAAGGCATAGGAACATGCAAGTTAGTCATGCGTGGTGGAAAAACTTTACTACTACATGATGTATTGTTTGCTCCACAAATTCGTCGAAATTTAGTCTTTGTGTTGGTTTTGGTTAATTTAGGTTTCAATTTGAACTTCCATAAATTTGGTGTTGATTTGTACTTAGGTATAATACATTATGGTTCTGGTTATTTTCTGGATGGTTTTATTGTATTAAATGTTGAATGTTTTAATCACAATTCTGGTTTTTCTTTTGTTACTTCATTTGTTAGTGATGATAGTGATGTAACTGTGTGGCATGCTAGACTTGGCCACATTGGCCAGCAAAAAATGAACAGATTAGCCAAAGAAGGCTTTCTGGGAAATATTGAGAAGGTAGAATTGTCAACATGTGAATATTGCTTGGCAGGAAAAACTGTGAGAAAACCATTTGGAAAAGGGACTAGAGCAGAATTTCCATTACAATTAATTCATTCAGATATCTGTGGTCCAATGAATGTCAAGGCAAGGCATGAAGCATTTTATTTCATCACATTCAAAGATGATTTTACACGCTTTGGTTATGTCTATTTGATTACTCATAAATCCGAAGCATTAGAATGTTTCAAGAAATTTTTGAATTTTACAGAAAATCAATTAGACAAGAAAATTAAAGCACTACGCACTGACCGTGGTCGTGAGTACTTATCTGATCAGTTCAGAGAATTATGTGATGAAAAAGGAATTAGTCGCCAGTTGACTACTCCCGCTACTCCTCAACAAAATGGTGTTGCGAAAGAAGAAATAGAACTCTTCTTGAAATGGTTAGGTCTATGATGGCAAAGCAAATTTGGCTATAACCTATTGGGATGATGCATTATTAACTGCCACATATGTACTTAACCGAATGCCATCTAAATCTGTGTCCACCACACCATAAGAGTATGGACATGTCGTAAACCATATATTCACTTTCTAAAACCTTGGGGTTGTGCGGCTTATGTTCATGTGCGTTCTCACGAACATGGAAAGTTAGGCCCACGAGGAAAAAAAGTATCTTCATAAGATTTCTAAACAATCAAAATGATATGTTTGCATAGGTGAATATGAAAGTGGAGACGTGACAGAATTTGAATCACGAGATATCACATTTTTAGAAAATGATTTTCCTAAGCAGGGAGAGATAGGTCAATATTTATCTCTATATGAAACTCAAGATCACATGGATCACATGATTGGTGAACACTCGGGTTTACCTAATTCAAGTGGGAGTGATGAGAGAAATTTGAGAAAACATGATGAATCTGTTTCACATGAATCTCAAAATGATGAATTAGTTTCACACGAGTCTCATTTACGTGATCCGAGTGGGAGTGATGTACATAATCTAAGTGGGAGCAATGTGCACGATCCAAATGGGAATAATATCGAAAGTGAGGAATCAGTTCCACCACTTGCGATGTAGTAATCGTATAGGCATTCCTCGACGTCGTTTCGATATCGAAGGAGAAACCTTTATGATTCTACCTCAAGATGATGAAGAACCTAGAAACATAAGAGAGGCTCTTCAATGTTCTCTAAGGAAAAATGGATGAAAGCAATGGAAGAATAGATGGAGTCAATGAGGTCCAACCAAGTTTGGGAATTGGTTGATCTACCCAAATGACGCAAAGCTGTTAAGAACAAATGGGTTCTTAAAATAAAGCATAATGCCGATGGCAATATCAAAAGATATAAAGCACGACTTGTGGCAAAATGGTATACGCAACAAGAAGGAATTGACTATGAATAGACTTTTTCACCTGTTGTAAGGTTTACCTCAATTCGCTTGATTCTGGCTATAGTAGCAAGTATGGATCTAGAATTACGTCAAATGGATGTAAAGACTGCTTTTCTCAATGGAGAACTTGATGAAGAAATCTACATGGAACAACCAGTAGGTTTCATAAAAGAAAATGAAAAGGAAAATATGTAGACTTTTAAAGTCTATATATGGTCTCAAGCAATCGTCTAGACAATGGTATATACGATTCCACAATACAATCATTTCGAATGATTTCACAATGATAAATGAGGATCATTGTGTGTACACCAAGAGAGATAAAGACAAGTTCATTATCTTATCTTTGTACGTGGATGATATACTTATAGCCGAAAATGATAAGGAGTTTGTAAAACACATTAAAGAATGATTATCATCTAACTTCGAGATGAAAGATATGGGTGGAGCTGTATATATTCTTGGGGTTAAAATCTCAAGAAATCGTTCAAAGAATTTATTATCTCTTTCACATGAGTCATATATAAAGAAAATTCTTGAACGCTTCCAAATGCAGACTTGCAAACCCATTGATACTCCTATCATGAAAACTGAAGCTTTGGGTCGTAGATTGTGTCCTGAAACTCCACAGGAAAAGGAACAAATGAAGAAAGTTCCTTATGCAAATGCAGTTGGAAGTTTAATGTACGTAATGTTGTGTAAAAGACCTGATATCTGTTTCGCTGTTGGAATGGTAAGTAGATACCAATCCAATCCAGGACTAGCACATTGGAAAGCAGTTAAAAGAATATTTAGGTATCTGAGAGGGACAGCTGATTACTCATTGTGTTATCAAGGAAATGATATGCAATTGAGAGGCTATACTGATGCTGACTGGGGAGGAGATTTAGATGAAAGAAAATCTACCTCCGGTTTTGTTTTCTTGCTAAACAATGGTGCCATTTCATGGAGCAGTAAGAAACAATCTTGTATAGCCTTGTCCACAATGGAGGCTGGATTTGTGGCCTTTTCATCAGCAGTACAAGAGGCTGTGTGGTTGAAAAGGTTCTTGGATCATTTGGGTATGTCAAATGAAGCTTCTGGTCCAGTATTAGTTAACTGTGATAGTGAAGCAGCGATAACCTACACAAAAGACCCAAAATTCCATTGTAAAACTAAACATATAGATACCAAATATAACTTTGTGAAAGACATAGTTGCACGAGAAGAGGTAAACATGAAGTACATTTCTACGCAAGAAATGGTTGCAAATCCATTGACCAAGCCTGTTCCTAGAGATGTCTTTGTTAGACATGTAAAAACTCAAGGATTGCGTAGATGTTAATGTGCTTACATATTATGATATGTATTTTTTCCCAAATAATGTTTACTAATGTTAATACTCATTGATATTTGTGTTCAATGCGTACATGTTATTATGTTGATACATGTTTAAACAAATATACCATAAGTTAGTATAAGAAGTATGTCAGACAAGTGAATGATTGGCCCTCTCACACGGGCAATCGCCTCCATTACTTTGTGATAATGGGAGATGAGACAAATTTTTAAGTGAATTATCTGAGTGATAATTTAGAGAGCTCAAGCTTGAAAATTAAGTAATGTCGTTATGATGTCACTTTCTCTGTGATATGACCTAAGGTGAATAAGTTCGTTTCACCTTACTTGTCTTAATGTCAGTTATGAGTTAGACATTGTGTTTGTCTGAACTATAATCTGTACGGTATTTTATGAGACATGCGCTCCATGGGAAATGAGAGAATACCGTAGCACATGTTTTCATACCATGTGTACATTTGTGACTATTGAGGGTAATACAAGTAAAGATCTCAGTCTTGATATTATGTGAGACCCTTGAGATTATTTAAATCTCACATTGTACCCTTTAGACTCTTGTCTGCTTCTTAAAACTTAAATTTGATGATTGATATCTTGGAGTGTTGCTGAAAGATCATGAGAGATTCGATCTGAAAGAACATCTCTGGAAAAGCGAATTGAATCAAAGTTGAGAGATTCGAGAAAGGAGAAAGATCATTATATGAGTAATATCACATTAGCTTGTATTCACTGGTCGACCAATTATGTTATTCTATGTGATCAAACATGATTGTGAATACAAAAATTAATATTACATTCGAAAAGAGATCGAGAGAGATTTAATGTGATAAATGATCGAGGATACTGCATACATAATCCACTATGGTTCTATCCATTTTTCGAGCGGCTATATATTCCTAACATATGTATAACAAGTGAGCTCTCAAAGTATGCTGGTCGCACGGCACAATTGCAAAGTATGAATTATTCTTGTAGAGATAATAAAAATTGTTGATCCCATCATGTGTGAGTGAGAGATGTTGGAAATTAATTGTTGTTAATTATTTGGTGTTGTTAAATAACAACAATTAGTAATAATTTCATTTGGAAATTATTAAGTTAATTATTTGGTGTTGTTAAATAACAACAATTAGTAATAATTTCATGTTGGAAATTATTAAGTTAATTATGTGGTGTTGTTAAATAACAAAAATTAGTAATGATTTCATTACTAAGTAAACAATAAGAGTTGTTAATCAAATAATTAAGTAAAAACAAGAGTTGTTAAGTGACAACAATTAGTAAAATGTTAAATGGGGAACAAATGGTACACCCATGATGGTAACATTTTTGGAAGGGTTAGAGAAATTCATTATGCATCCAAATACATGTGATTACATAGTAATCAATGCATGTGATTAAATAGTAATCAAGAATTAATAGTAATTCATGCATGTGAGCTAATAGTGACTTGATTTCCCTCCTATAAATAAGACAATTTGCTTATTGAGTTAAGCAATCAATTAAGTTTGATTAAGAGGTCTCAACAAGAAGAAAGGTATGCAATTGTGTTGTAATTAAATTAGATTTATTTCAATTAGCATGTCAATAAATATAGGACTAGTAATACATGTATGGTTAGATCCTAAGAGGGAAAACATGTAAATATATTAGGGATTATGTTTCCTAACAATTTTTGTTCAGACAAAATCTTAATTTTCGTGCTTGGGTCTAGCTTAGGTAAAACAATCTGAGCACTGGCCGAAACCGATTTTTATAGATAAATAATAATTTTTTTAAATTTATAAATTTATTTTGATTTTAAATACATACATTTATAATGAAATTTTGAAGGTACAATCTAAAAAATATATAAAACCATTGATATTATTAAAATTTTCATTTTTAAGTATTAAAAAATTCAAAAAAAAATAATCATTTTATTTATATAAAAAAATTATTTTCAAGAAGCTCAACCCGACCCGAGTCTGATCAAGCCCCAGCCTTGTAAGGCCCGAAATAATCATGGCTCGAGCTTGGCTTGGCAAATCTCGGGTCCGACCTGTTGCCATCCATATCCTTAACAATCAAAGGAAAAATATGGCAGTGACACAATTAGGGATAACAAATATCCAGTTGAATATTGATTATTCAATTCCATATTCAGATCCATATATGTTCAAAAATGAATATATCTCTATACATGCCTACCTTTTAAATATTGGATATGAATATGGATTTTATCCACGGCTCCACACGAATATAGATATCCATGAATATTCAAATTTTACATAGTCGACGTGTTCACGATTCTTTACAACTAATCAGAACACCATTTTTGATAATGCGATCCACCCTAAGTGATCGGCTTTGACCAAAGTCTTAAGAATCGTGATTTACTTACATGGATACATAAACCCCTTATAGTACACATACAAGCCGACGAATCCTATCTTGATACGCACTTGATTAATGAGTGCATCGGTCCACACTCAACAAACATCTAGCGGTCAGACCATGAAATGTCTATAACATATATGACATCAAAGTGTGGATGCTCACACACAAAATCAATGTTATTCTATAGTCAAAGTATCACATATGCTACTCGACTGGATGAGGTGGTGTGTACTTCTAACTATTATGAATTCTCTGTGAGTTATTCAGTATTCGCTCCAACGAATACTCACGTGTCTATACGAGCTTCCCTTGCTCATGATGCATTGAGTTAAATCATTAGAACTACAATTCCAATATACGACATGTGCTAGTCTTCTATGTCATAGGAATTCGACCGTATTCTGAAACCAACGACTATGAATATTTACTTTAAGAATAGTTTATAATAGTAACATTATTTCAATGTCGGACCACCTAGTATCCAGTATTACTACAAGACTATACAAATGTTGATGTCATTCTCAGCATATTTATATATCAATCTAATATGCATAATGACATTATCATTAATAAGGTTGAAATGAAAATGTAGTTATTTTATTAATAAATAATAAAATATAATGTACAATATATTATTCAGATTAGCGCTCCAAGCACCAACTCCAACAATATATATATTAAAATTAACTAATAAGAATGAATAGAAAAAATTATTGATTAACACATGTATAATATTCATTGATTGAGAATATTAAGTCTGTCTCATATAAGTTTTCCCGTAATTTATAATGCCACCCTAATTGTATTTGTTTTTTATTGCGTGTGGCTTACACATGGGAAGAAGGTGTTGATTTATTTCATATCATTTAATCTAAGGAATTGATTGTGGCCCTTCATTTAGTGCTGCTGTGGTGGTTCTGGTGTATATAGATTCGTAAATTTAGTATGCAAATAATAATATCACAATGACAATATGAGGTGTTTTGTTTTGAGTAGCTTTTGAAAAAATAAAGATAAGTTACCATTATTATTTATGGTGTATTTAGTAAAGAGTATTATTAGATAGTATAAATTAACTTATAAGATATGATACAAACGTTAGAATATAAGGTAGCATCCAAAAATAATCTCATATTGTGATATTATGATTTTGTGAACGTTAACACTAGTGTTAACTTACCCGTTTGGTGGAATGTTAAAAGATCCACCAATCACTTAATTTGATATCTTGAGTCTATTTAGGACAATTGATAAGTGCATAGGTGTTTCGCTTTCTTTCTTCAAGAATAGATCCCACAAAATTTGTATATACAGTGGTAGAGTCACATAAAAATGAACGCTTGAATGGATTGTTAAAATATGTTATATAATTGAATGGAAAATCTAATTTCATAAGATAATTTTGATTTGTCTAAGTTAGGATGATGGGTATATAATATATTTTTTTTGTGAAAATCAAAATTGTCATCCACTGAATCTAGTCATAACTGTTGTTTTGTTTCGGCGAACCAAATTGGTTAACGGTTCGGTAGTTTTGAACCGAACCGTTGGACTGAACATCGAGGTCATGGCATATGTATAATTCATCCGTCACAGGTATCCGGATATATCTCAGAGAGATAGATGTAAACTTCAAATCTCTATAGGGACTATCATGTCGACGTCTCTATTAGCAATCTCAAAAAGAACATTTAGAACTGACTTCTAAAATGTACCACGGGCCCATGATTTTTATCTGATTTCTAATCATATATGAACTATATATGCTCTGTACACAGAACTGACGGATCATATCTCAACACACACAGGACACCCTGAGGATCTATCCACACCCAACAAACAGTCGGAGGTCTGATCTAAATAGATATGTGACGTGACTGTCATCTAAGTGTGGAAGATGTCTCATGTGCCCACGGTGGTATCTCAAGTCGAAGAATCACAAATGCTACTCAACCCGAGAAGATTCTTATTGACGTTGGTGTACCATCCATTAATAATTTTCGGTGAGTCGTTCAATATTTATCCGCTATAAACACCTACACGTCTATACGAGTCTCCAAGACTCATGATTCATTGAGAACCATTGGAATCATATATTCAGTATACGACATGTATCGGTCTCAACGGGTTTACTTTACTGACCAAGTGGTGTAAACTTTGACCAGGAACTGTCTGAGAATGACAACGTCATGATACAACTCAATGTTAGTTGCTACGATTTTGCAACAGTATCATGATTAATCATCATAATGTCTATTACGTCTTTAACATATTAAAAGATATATTATATTACAGAAAATGCTTGTATTATTCATAATAAAACGTTTTACAGTAGTATTCTTAAATAAATACAACCGGAAATTGGCGCTCTGAGTACCAACCCCAACACATGTATCGGTGATTAATTGAGGTACGCATAAGTTGTCGTGGTCAATTAGTTTCGGCGAATTTTGTTCGATTGTGCGCATAAGAGAGGGAGTTGATAAGCCGGTTAAGAAGGTTGAACAAAATGGTTATTCGAGGTAAAAGAAATTTGAGGGCTTTTCGTGTTAGGTCCGTAGAGTTATATATTAAGAATGGTAGGAGGCAGTCAGAGCTTCAATCGAACTCCAGTGGTATACCGAAAAAAGACGACTCAAGGAATGCGTGGTTATAGAAGATCCAATCGGAATAGGTTCTGGTATCATCCTGCGCATTTTACATACGCGCGTAAGCGTTATGTTCAAAATATTCCTCGATATATTAAAAGGAATAAAGTATCCCATAGGAAGTTACAGGTATATGATGAAGAATTTAGGGACATAGTTTTTAATAATGGTGGGGTGTCTAGATTGCTTAATGGTGTTGCTTTGGGCAATAAAAAGTATGACCGTCAGTCAGATAAGATTGTTGTGAAAGGTATAAAGCTAATATGTAATGTTGAACTAGGTTCGGATGCTAAAGAAGATCCAATCGTTCATCACGTTTTATTTTTTATAGTTAGTGACAATGCATCATCAAAGACAGTACAATTGGCAGATAAGATATTTGTTGGGGTTGGTGAAGAGAACCCAGAAACTTGGGATGTTGATCCTGATTTGTCTGATCGTTTTAAAATATTAAGGAAGCTAAGATATAAACTTAGTGGAGCCGGTGGGTCAGAACAATGTCGGCATGGTTTAAAGACTATTGATCGTTTTGTGCCAGTAGATGTGTGGACTGATTACAAGGATATATTAATAAAAAAACGTTGGTAGTATTCATAAGGGTGTTATATATTTAGTGTCAGCCACTGTTAGTGGTAAATCATGTAGATATACTTTGAGAAGTCATATGTATTTTAAAATTGTTTAATGTATATTAATATTTTTGACCATTTTTTCAGTGTCCATTTCTTTCACATAAGTGTTACTTAGCAAATGATAATGTTATATGATGATATAAATGTGTTTTGGTAGGTTAATGGATGTGGAAGATATAAAAACCGGTGTTGTGGATGAGGTATATTCCAGTGAATAAGTTCTATAGAACTTGCACTCCCCAATTTATTTTCACATATGAGGTTGAAATTTGGTAACGAGAGTATTAAGGTGGATAAGATAATGATTAAATATTCACCTTTGTGCACCCATAATACTTCTGGTTTGATTAGGGTAAATATATATGATCGACGATTAGATGGCAGCGACGCATTACAAGCCTATTTTGTCTTTCCTGTCGATTGTCAATGTGAGTTGATATATTATGGTAACAGTTATTGTTCTGTCCATGATAAAAATGTCTCATGGCTTATTAAGTATCGGTTGGAGGATTCAAATATTAAAATGGAGTTACCTATTGTAAAATAAAGGGTTATTTAAAGTATTCTACTAGCGAAATGCCCGAAGAAATTGCTCTACGTGCTCATGTAATTCAAGTGATATCTAAGAAATACACAAGCGATAATGTCGATGCATGGCATTGCGCTCCTAATAAAGTAGTGTTTATACTTAACAGATCTTTGTCAGTATCTATTTCCAATAGGAAAATGAATATGTTGTTGGGTGGTTTTGGTGAGAGTTGATCAACTATTGAAGAACGAAAGGGCCGATTAAGTGTTTTTTATTATGATATGCGTATGATAGATGGTGATATTGATCCACGACCATCTGTATCAGAAGTCTGTATGAGGAGAAAGGAAACAGATATGAGATGTTCAGTTGTTATGCATCCAGAAGAATTATCAGCGGTGTTGAAGAATGTTATAATGAGTGTGAGAGATGTGTCTGATAGTAAATATGTAATTGTTGATGATAAGGGTAATGTTGTAAGTAAGTGATTTGACACTATCAAAGTGTCATAATGTGTAATAGAAAATAATTTATAAAGACATCCCGAGCAATAGAAGCGAACTGGAGAGCACCACTTTGCGACTCATGATATAGAACCACTAAAAGTCAATACAGTATATGAATGAAAAAAGACATCAATTTTATTGATAATATGAGATGTAAATCCTTTACTCTTCAGTTTGAAAAAGATGGCCTGAAACTGTAAAAAAAATAACATTTTCTTCAGCCTAAGCCCAAAACGATAGATCTTGTCGCATCGCAGATTCGTAACTGGAGTCCGGATTACATAAAACTATACTAGGAATACTGTATTTAATTACTTTTTAGTGCGGTATTTTTCATTACATACAAAGTCGTACTGATACCCCAATAGGCCTTTCTTACATGGTAAATACTTGAATGGGATATTATCTATTATATTGTACAAAGCATTATTATTATAGGTAGTGAAATCGACACATTCACATAAATAATTATATAGGCCTAAGCTACGAGCCCATTGAGTTTTACCCGTTTTGGACGGCCTTCAAGGATCAAGCTCCGGCAACGGTGTGGTTCGTTCTCCGGGTCCTGCACGAAGGTCACGAGTTTCATGAGTTTCGGTGAAATGGTTCATTAATTTGTTCTCTAAATCACCAAGAACACTTTCATGTTCATTGGCGACCAAGATGTGATCCTTCATCCAAAAAATTGTTGTACCCATTATCTACGTACACAAATAATATTTTTTGTTGCCCATTGTTGTAGTGGTTCAGGCAAACCCATGAAAATTTTCCATCGTGGTGTGTATACTACAAGTGTTGTAGGCCATTTATGGCCAGCTGCATACTGCAGATTTTTAAGTTTTGTTGTGAAAAGAAGAGAGAATATACAGATACTGACTTTAATACCCTCAAATTCAAATAACATGTCGATTTGACAACCTCCATCACATCCACATCTTTATATAAAAATAATGCATGTCTTGTCCCGCAAGCTCTTCCACAAGAATCGAACATCAGTCCTACTTTATTTTGAATCGGATATCAAAAAAAAATTGAGAATAAGTTAGAATTTCCAATTCTAAGTTAAAAATAATAATCATAATAGACAAAAATACGAATAAAAAAACATAACCGAATTAGCTTGTATTTTTAGTCGATTGGATTTAGTTTTGTTTAATTTTTTCAAAAATTGGATTGTTATCTTAGGAGCCACGAGGTTCAATCAAAACATACCCTTTATATGTTTCCGTTTGGGAGTAGGTGGATAAGTAAATTTAAATATATTTTTAATCTTTTATTTCTTTAATATTCGAATTTGGGTGGTAATTTTTTTTAATTAAGATGCTGAAAAACAATTTGACTATGCCACTAGAGGATATATTCTTAATATGATTAAACTTTAAAAAATTAAAAAACTGAATTAGATTGTTGAGTTATTTTTTATTTTTATTTTTTTAACAGATTGTTGAGCTTTGAAATGTGGTATTTGGATATCAATATTTTAGTGGTGCTGATATTTTTTTTTTAAAATTTATGATTAATAATTATTGAATAAAAATTTATGATTATATATAATTGAATTTTAACCGTTCAATATTATAAATATAGATGTAACAAAATATTATATAAAAAAAAAATTAACATAACTCAATCAAATAAATGAATTTAAATATTTATTTAGTATGGTTTCTAATTAGGTCAAATAGTTTTTTTTTTTTTTAATGTTTAAAGTTCTTTTCAAAAAATTTGGCATTGTTTGATTGTATTTTAACAAAGGAAGCTTTAAACTTTGTTAACCCTCTTGTTTGGTTGGGTGACTTCCCAGCAAACATAAAAAAATTTTGAATAGTTGGAAATTCTGCTGTCAAATCATCATTTCCGGACTTAAATAAAGTAAGTAAAATATTCGGCTGTCTCGAGCTCTTACAAGAAACGCACTACCTGAATTTGAACCCAAAACCTCAAGGTGAGATCCCGAACCCTATACCGCCAAACCACGCCCCTTACAAATAGCTGACATAAAAATGTTATTTACTTAGTTGTTTTAATGAAATTAGTACTTTCGTTTCAAAAGAAAAACTTTAAAAAAAAAAACACGTCAAATAAAGTAATATTATAATCTTTAATAAAAATTATCATTTAACATCTATTTTTTTAATTAAAAACTATATTTCTAAAAATTCTTCTAATTAAACCATATTTTGAAAAAAAAAAATATTTAAAAAACTGTGTGTGACTGCTGTGAGGGAGATAGACCCGGTCACGGTTCCGATTCGGAACCGAACCGAAATTGGATCGGTTCGGTTGGGGTTCCACCCCAACTCGAACCGGTCCGAACCGGTGGAACCGTACGGTTCCGGTTGGAACGTAGGGTTCCTGTTGGAACCGTAGGGTTCCAACAGGAATCCTACGGCCCCCAACGGGGCCTAATTCCCCCAACGGCTAGTAGCCGTTGGGGGATGCAGGGAGCCGTTTGGCTCCCTGCCAAACGGCTCCCTGCCAAAAAAAATAATAATTAAAAAAAATATTTTTATTATATAAAATAAAAATTATTAATGTACCCCTAATAACGGTAATAAAACGGTTATATTTAGGGGCATTTTTGGTATCAAAAAAATTCTAAAATTCTATAAATATGATTCATTTTTCATAATTTCATCACACCAAATTCTCAACTCTCTCATTTTCTATAATTCTCTTATTCTCAATCTTACTTCAATACAATTCTCTTATATTCTTATTCTCAATCTCAATTTATTTAGTTGTTAATTTGTTATCATTCGCATCGCAATTATTCAATTTTCTTATTTTTCTTCCTAATTTCTCAAAAAAAAAATGGCAAGCTCATCCGAGAACATAATGTCAAATATGCCAACCCAAGAGAGCGGCCCTAGTGTCAGTGCACAATCACGGAGAAGAGAAGTTAAGGCTCGGTCCTCCGATATTTTCAAAATTCATTTTACTTTGGAACGCCTAGAAGATGGTTCACAACGAGCAATTTGCAACTATTGTGGGGTTATCTATAAATTTTCTGGTGGATACGGCAATATGATCAAGCACATGGAGAAACATAAATTCCTCTCACCCTTGGAGGATACGTAGGCAACTTAAATTTTTAAAAATTTAAGCTCAAGCTATTCAATGTAATAAATTTTTTTTATTTATAAATTTAATCTCATTTTTTTAATTAATAATTTTTTTTATTTAAGCTTTGATTCCTCTTATTTTTTTATTTTAATTAATTAAAAAAATAATAATAAACGGAACGGAACGGAACCGAACCGGTTCGGTTCCGGTTCGGTTTTAGGTTTCGGTTCCACTTAAGTATGGAACCGGAACCGAACCGGATTTAACCGGTTCGGTTCGGTTCCGAACCGGAACCGAACCGCCGGCCGGATCTAGAGGGAGATGTCATATACACCCGACACATAATATAATTTTCGGAACCCTACCCAAAAAAAAAAAAAAATAGAGAAGAAACTATGAACGCGTAGGAAGTAGGAATAGCCGAAGTTCATCCAAGAATCTAAAGACTCTAGAAACTAGCCGTTTCACACAATAATTATTATTTGTTTTTTGTTTTTTAATTAAAGTGGGGCCTTAATTTCGTTAAACGACATTTCTTGTCTAAAATCAAACAAAGAGCGTTCAATGATTAACCACAAATCTCAAAACGACAGCCTCACAATATCGTCCCGTGAAACTTCAAGAAACCACCACAAATCACTTTAGATAAAAAAAAAAAGTTATATTGATTTGATGCGCGTTTTTTGAATCTCTTTTAAATAATCGACGGACTTATTATAGATCAACGTCTCGCTCGATTTTATCCTCGTATAATATGAAAATTATCTCTTATTATAAATCGAATCTTAAACTTAAAAATTATTATAAGATTCTTAAATCATTTATAATCATACTAAAATAAAATATTTTTGACTTTCTTCGTCGAATATCCAAAATGGACAATTAATCTCGTACCTAAGTGTGACAATTTGGGTTATGATTCGTTTATTCATTCGATTCGATTCGCTTTAAAGTGAATACGAGTTTGAAAAAATGAATTCGTTTAATAAATGAGTCAATTCAATTCGTTTATTAAACGAATCGAATACAAATTTAAGCTCATTAATTTGTTTATTCGTTTAGGGGTCGTTTTATTATTTTCTTTTAATAATTATTGTTATTTTTCAATTAAGATTTGAGAAATTATGACTAATTACCATAGAAAAATAATATTGTCGATATTTGGTGAGATATTTTTAGTATATATATATATATATTAATTACATATTTCACATGTATATATTTATGAATAATTGATGTAAATAAATTATGTTATTGAATAATATCATGACTAAACGAATATTTGTATTTGATTCTTTTAATAAATTAATCGAATACGAATCCTGATATTATAATTCGTTTAATAAACGAATCGTGATTCGTTTTGTCACCCTTACTCGTACCTTAATATGCAAATATGCAAAAAGCAAACCAATATAATTACATTAAAATATTTTATTATTCCACACTCCCCCATTTTTATAGGTATAAACAACATTACAAATTAACAATTTTGAAAATAAATTTAAACTTCTAAAATTAAAAATATAATAATAAAAAGGAAATTCAACGCCTGCAACGAGTAATAGCACTGCATCCGCGAGAATAAGGATTGGCCTGAGCGCCAGCTCGGCAATTGTAGTACGACGCGCCGCGCCGCGAGCATGGCACAGTGTTCCTCCTCAGCGCACCGTAGCTGATATACCTCCTCCATGCTAAAATGCGCCGGCTGATCTCACTGTCCATCGCGAACTCCATATCGATCTCCTCGTCGTCGTCGTCGCCGGACATGCACTCGGCGATCGATCCGCGGCACTTCGATTCCACCGGAAAGAGGCTCAGCTGGAGGTCCCCGTCGAAATCAACAGCCGAAGATGACGAGGCCGCCACGTGGACGGCGAGGATTATCGCTGATATGAAGAGTAAGAAAACGCTGAACTTCGAGGCTTTCATTTTTTCAGATTTTGTTTATAAATTTGTGTTCGTAGAAGAAATAATTGGGCAGTGTTGAGAATATAAGTGATGCTCATTGAAATATTGCCACTAGGTTTGCAGAATATTTACGAGATTGCCACTCCGCGTTAATGTGACTATCTCTCGGCTTATTATTTATTTAATAAGGGAAATCGACATTTGTACTCTAAAGAGTGGTGATTGTCTAATAAAAAATTACTTAATTATATTAAAATCATAGTTGAATTGTGATTTTAAATTTAAATTTAAATTTAATTAATTAATTTTTTATTATATAATTTGTCCTCTGATTGACTTAAAATTATAATTTTATACTCATTTTGTGCCAAGGGAATAAACATCAAATCTTATAATATTTTAAAAATATATGAAGACTATATTCATTAATAAATTTTATTATCTCAAATTGTAAACAATGTAATTTAATATATATATATATATATATATATATATATATATATATTCTCACATGTTATTATTATATAAAAGAATAATAATAATCTTTTTTTTTTTGAAATCGTTGGAAACTACCACTTTCATACTTAAACGGACCAGGTAAAACCTCTGTCTATCTCAAGCTCCTATAAGAAACGTACTTCATTGATTCGAACACAGAATCTCAATGAGATCCTGAATTTTACACCATCAAGCCACATCTATTAGAGACACAATAATAATCATTTAAAAACAAAATTGATTAAAAAATAAAGATTATACGTCTTTTTTGAAATATTAAGAAGTTTTATGTCTTTTCCGTAAACGTTCGATTAGAGATAATAGTAGTAACTATGAGTAGCATTTCGGCTAACATCTCATCATAGATTTTTGGATTTTTGATTTTGATTTTTGGGTATGGGATTGACTAGTTAAGTTTTAAAAATTATGATCAACAAATAACGTTTTATAAATAGTGATATATAATTTTATTTTATATTAAAAAAGTTAATGTATGTGTTTTTTAACATTTCAATGGTGAGGAAAAATATAAATCTTAGTTTTTATAAAATTTAATTTTTAAAAAGAAGCCACGATTAATAATCATATATTTTTATTGATAAACCAAACACTTAAAAATTATATTTTGATCAAAACATAATTTTATCATCTTAACCCTAAGGGATTGCTCCGGTGGTAAATTCTTTTGACTTGAGTGGTTTGCTCCCTCTTAAATGTATTTCTTTAAATGTATTTTTTTTGAGTCATGTTCCCGGATGTAAAAAGCTAACAACTTATCATGATCTGTGCTGAGAAATTTATGATGACACAAAATACAAATCTCGAAGATTAATCGAGGTGCGCGTAAGCTGGTCCAGACACCTTGATTACCATATGCAATAAGACTATTGAATAGGTGTATTGATAGCTTACTCAAATCAAATTTGTTGTGCACGCCAGTCGTGTTACTACTACTCTTCAATTGTTGACATTTTATTGCTACTATTTTGGCGCGTTTTATGGCACGATAGAGATAAGGCTTTTACTTCACAAATTGAATACATTCGTTTTAAATTTGTATATTTAAAATATTTTTATTTTCTTTTTCCATATATATATATATACTAGTTTTTGCCAGTTCCGTAGGCACGAGTGTTAAAGTATTTGTTCGTGCTTACGGCACGGTGTTACAGAATTAAATGATTTTATTTTTTAATTAAATGATGTATGTGCCTATGGCACGGTGTTACAGTATTTGCCCGTGCCTACGGTACGATGTTACATAATTATATGATTTTATTTTAACTTTCTATTTTTTAATTTGAAAATTTGAATTTTTTGACAATTTCCATCAATTAATTCATTATCTTTCCTCAAATTACCAATGAAATGATCTGGGCTGTCAATTAAGCCACATAAAGAGAACCGTTGGATACACTCTATTTCCTCCAACACCATTCTCCTTTATTATTATTATTATTATTATTATTATTATTATTATTATTATTATTATTATTATTATTATTATTATATATATATATATATATATATATATATATATATATAATTCTTGTGTTTTGATTTTTAAATGAGGCTCGAATGAATTAGTGGAGATATGTAACGGGCTTCACTAGTAACAAGTATATAAGCCTGTACTAGTTGGTAGGGGTGATAATTTTAATTATAATTCGTTTATTTATTCGATTTGCTTTAAATGAATACGGATTTGAAAAAATGGAATTGTTTAATAAATTGATTAATTCGATTAGATTCGTTTATTAATCGAATACGAATTTAAGCTCATTGATTCGTTTATATTGTTTAATATTCATTTTATTATTTTATTTTTCTAGTTATTGTTATTTTTCAATTTAGATTCGAGAAATTATAGCTAATTATCATAGAAAAAAATTAATATTATCGATATTTAGTGATATATTTTTAGTAAATATGTCAATTACGTATTTCATATGTGTTGACAACTGATTTTCGTTCCAGGGGCAATTCATGAAAACCACTCCTCGAACAATCATCCCTCAACTGTGAATTTATTTAGTTTGGGGCCAAATACAAACTTAGTAAAAGATGAAAATCACACAGGCAAAACAGAGGATTTAATGTGGTTCGGCGAAACGGATCCAACATACTTCCATAGACTCAAAATGATGTTTTTATTACCACCCGGGTCGGACCGACCCGCCTTATCCATTTCTTACAGTAAGATTTTTAGAGCTTTTTACAATTTATAGAAAATAACAAATACTAATCCAGGGATCCCCATGAACTGAGTCTTCTTTCCCTTTAAATAGTGCTACTGAATTTACTGTAACTCATATATGTGACGTCGGCCACATTTCCCTTTCATTATTGCCCATTATTCGTGCATTATTATCCATTACTCAGATGTTACTGCTCATTACTCGTATGTTATTACTCATTACTCGTACGTTACACTCATCCAATGGTTTTGCGGCTTTAGGTTTCATGTAGGGCATACATAATCCATACATGTGCATAAGATTCAACAGCACTGACTTAGGTAGGTCATCATATCGAGTTGATCAGTGTTGGTTAGATCATTTTCCTCTATTCTTAACCAGGTCGGGTTGAAAGGTCATATGACTGGGTCGGTCGGGTCGGTCTTCACGTGTGTTATAATGATGTTTGAATCTGGCAACCCCTCATCATGTTGGGTCAGTCTAAATCTTATTATTAATTTTGATTCTTAGAACATAATGTAATATTTCATCCGGGGGCGTTTGGATATCCTCAAGACCCAAATCAATTTTATATTTTGTAAACCTCTGACTATAATATAATATTATAATTGAAAAAAATTTAGAGTTTGGGCCATTAGTTATTTGAAATTATAATAAAAACAGTCTATATCCATCTTGACTTGTTTAATGACACTTTAGTGTTAGTATTTCATAATAAATGAATGAATTTTAATTATTTTATGATGATCATGAGAGATGAATATTTTTTTTTTTTTATTTTCAATCATGTGAAATGTTAACTTTACCATTCCGGCCTTCTCGATTAATTTCCATGTAATCAGTTATTATTTTCAATTAATCACAAATTGCTCACTACATATATATGTGTGTGTGTGTAGACACTGAATTTCGCATGAGGTTCACAATCGAGAATTTGTATGATGGACACTAGCTATCCTACAAAATAAATGTACGGTGAGCGGGGAGTTTCTACCCACCGGTGTGGTGGGTGTCGTAGGCAGGAATTGAGTAAGGACTTTACCCCTAGAAAGCAATGTGAAGTCTCGGTGTGAAAATGATAGAATCCATCCATTTTCTTGCTTAGTGCGCTAGTGTGTCTGACTTATAAGTAGGCGTTTTCTTCGCTGGATTAGATTCCCAATCCACTCCTCTTCATTCGCATAAAGCATTACTCATTTCTTCAGAGTTGAAGAAAAAGCTACTCCGACGCTCAAGTCAGTAGTGAAGACGAGCGAAATGTAAGGGGAGAAGTCTGAGGTTACCTCGACCTCCGTAGACTACCGTGTGGGCGGTGGGCCGGTATTAAGAGGGAGAAATGCTTTGAGAGCTCAAGTAAAAGTGCTTAAGCTTCCAATGCCCTATATTTCTGAATTCTGCTTCTATTTATAGGTTGATAGATATTACATTTTTAGTTAGCACAGTAGCTATATTTATGAAGTGAGACCTACAACATGTTTAAGGTCTTAGCTTTCCGTGATGAAGAATATTTGTATATGGGGTTAGTATATTTATTGGGAAAAGAGAGGATATGACAGTTGGGAAATTAATTGAATGTCTCTTTAGACTGTCTGTTAATTTAGGCTTTAGATGAGAATAATTTAAGTCTTTTGGGACGGATATGTTAGGAATTTGGATTTTACTTAGATATTAGATCCAAAATGAAAAGACGATATTACCATTAATCCAAATTTGACTCGTACAATATGTATAGTCATTCACTTTAGATGTGATGCACAAGTTGAGATGTTTAGTAGCAAATTTGTGATACGTATTTAATTAATATATATATATATATATATATGGACCCTACTGCACAAAACACCAAATTGAATCACACCATCCAGTTGTTTAAATCTGGAAAAAATTTGTCCTCCTTTTGGAAAAATGATAATCCAAAAACAGGAGTTTTGAATATATTTTTTTTGAAATCGTTAGAAATCCTACCGCTAAACTACTCATTCTAGGCTTAAGTAGAGCAATTAAAACTCACAGTTGTCTCGGATTTTTACAAGAAACGCACTCCCTGAATCAATCTCATAATCTTAAAATGAAATCATGAACTCTATATTATCAAATCACGTTATTGGGACAATCATAGAATATATCCTTTGCTTAAAATGAGCAAGATTGACTGGAAATTGGATGGGTTTAGTTTGATTTTGACAGTCAAGTTCCAACTTTCAATAACTTATAATACCAATTTTGCCCTTACTCAGTTGTTCGGTATTAGCTGTCACATTGATAAATTTCATAATGAGGCCAGCTTGCTTATATTTGGAACTTTATTTGATTACACGAACGGACCACACATTGAGGAAAGTCAAGTTGTTTCTGATTCCTGACAATTTTCTTAATTGGTAAGTTCCCAAATTGCCCTTGCTATAATAATTTATTTTCTTTCTTGGGCAATTCATGGACAAGTTTTTTAAAAGAGGTCCTTGTGATAAATGATAACAAAATATATGTCATTTCCGGATTCGGAAACCTTAATTTTGGGTCAAATTTAATAACTCAAATAGATATTATATGTTGACTCTCCCCAATAACATCCCGTCTTGAATTAACAAAATGAATAAATTAGTCTAATAGAGGGAAACTTAATAGACTATAAATTTTGAATTTGAATTTGAATTTTTTAATGACACAAAATGTCTAAATCTAATTAACATGTAATTAGTAAGTAAATCTCCCTTAAATTTCAGAATTCCCAACAGAATTGGTAAACTAATTCTTATATTTGTTAAATCAAAATTGTTTCTTTATTGCTCATAAGGATATAGTCGAGTTAATTTTCTAACAACTTAATAAAATTTGCCACACTATATTTGAGGATCTATAACTTTGATTTCGATTTCGATTTTTTCTAAATGATACAAGAATATCCAAATCTAATTAATATGTAATGAGTAAATAGCCCCAAAAAAGCGTGACTTAGTGGCAAAAAACTTAAAACTTGATTGTAAGTTCCCGAATTCAAGTCAAGTGGTACATTTTTTGTAAGAACCTACGACAGCTAGAGGTTTTACCTGCTCCGCTTAAACTCGGATTGGGTGGTTTGGTGGCGATATGGAGTTTGTAATTTTTTTTTTGGAAACCTAGCCGCTAAATTATCGGACCGAGGCTTAAGTGTAGTAGGTAAAATCCTCGGTTGTCCAAGCCTCTTACAAAGAAATACACTCATTGGACTCGAGTCATGACCTGATAACAAAATCATAAATCATTTGCCACCAAATCACACAATTTGAGGGTAGAATTTGTAATTATTTTCGTATGGATCCACAATATTTGATACCGATGAGCTTATTTACTATTTAGGGACTTATTTGTATTAAAATTTGTAAGTTTCTAACATTAAATCCTTTACTTTATTAATTATTAATTAAATCATATGGCATTGACATGGCCACATATCCATATGAGAAAAATGTAAGCTGTCTTTTCTAATAATCTATGACGCCATAATCCCACAAAATATTTTTTTTATTATAATTTTTCAGAAAAAAAATGATATTAACATAACGGCATCTCCAACCCCCTCCATTATTTTGGTGTAATTTTTATATCAAAATGATATGATTTTTACACTAAATAATATTTTTCATCTCCAACCCATTACACCAAATATTATATTAAAAATAATATTTCCTAAAATATTTTTTTTATATATTACTTATTTACTAATTATCAATAATTATCATTCCACCCCTTATTTAATATAATGTTATATTAATGTAATATATTTTATTATCCATAACCAATTAATATTTTACCCCTTAGTTAATATAATAATGATGTAAAATATTTATTATTTAAAACAAATTAATTAAAATATTGTATTTATTAAAGAGTTAAGCAATCATTACATTAATTTATTTATAATTGTTATCAAATTATATATTAAATGAGAATTAATTAATGAATTATGGAAAAAAAGATCCCAACATGCCAGAGGATCCCAAAATATTTTGGACAGTATTTCAATGATATTAGAGGATCCGATGATGATCTCCCGGATTATTAAATCGTTGTTATAATTTATAATGTATTTTCGCTTTCTTTTCTATGTTTTCCGAATAATGATAATTTATTTATCATTATCAATATGAATTGTTAATATAAATAATAATTAACCTTAACAAATATATATATATATATATATATATATATATATTATATAATAAATTCATTAATTAATAATTTGGATACAATTGAAACATATTAGATTAAATATGATACAATTGTGATTAAACAAAGATATAATTATATATAACTTAAATAATATACGGTATAATATAATTATATAAAAATTAGAGAGGAAAAAGTAAACACTTACGCCAAAAACAACGTTGCTATGGTTGGAGAACCAACCAAACGCCATTTCACATGGAGTAATGATACACTCACACACACTTTTACTTAAAGTTTTACCAACTCTCTCACTGTAGCTACAGTGATTTACTGAAGATCACTATAGTTACAGTGAGAGAGTTTGTAAAATTTTAAGTAAAAATGTGTGTGAGTGTATCATTTTTGTTTCACATGAGCAAAACATTTTAAAAATTTATTTCCTAAACATATTTAATTAATCATTTGATAACTAATCTAGATTTATCAAAGTTTTATTTCAAAACCTATATTAGAATAGTTATTATTATTATTATTATTATTATTATTATTATTATTATTATTATTTGCCCTCGGAAGTTATTGCAATCCCAAACATACTCTCAGATTTTCACGGTTCGTCTTCATAGATAAGCTCCCAACAATTCAACCTTTTATAAACGATCCATCAAAATATGGTAGTGAAATTTGTTAGTGAATTTTATGTATTTCAATAAAAATAAGGATATTATAGTACATTATTGATGATGATTTTTCACCCCGAATAGATTCAAATACCGAGAAAGGGTTAAAATATGATTTATACTTGGCCAAAAGAGGCTGATGTTGGATAGAGGGGCCCAACCCTATTATACGGAGAAGTTCTTCCGATGGCAGAATCTGCTGATGATGAAACAAGTTGTAATACTGATCCGACCTAAAGAGGAAGTGCTAGATTTGCCAGCTTTCGAATATTTGTGGAAGTCGACTCGAGGTGGTTTATGATATTGACCCAACCTGATTGAGGAAGTTGAAGAGAGTTTGACCAAGCATCACCCCTCTCAGTATGCCGACTCGATGAACGAAGCTGAGGTCATGATATATTTTATTTTTGAAGGCATATGATATTGTTGGTAAATTCTAAGGTCCCAAGATCAAATCAAGACATGAATTATGTGTGAACACATCAACGGAGGTAGCGGAATACTCACATTGATCGGTAGAGTCGATTTGGAGACGATTCAAGCCCAAAAACGCACTACTGCCATGTAAGCCTACTGCATGCAGTCCACTGCCTACAAAAACAGAAAATTAAGTGAAGAAACGGAGCTCCTAGCTTCGTCGGATGGATCCCGTCTCATGGTCGAACCTCCCTACCACCTTCGCAAGACTTGTAAGTGTGCTCTAGCACTTGATTTCTCACCATGAGAAACCACTCTTGCTTCCCTTTAGCTCACGGTTTTGTGAAGAAAAACAGTGAGCAGTTTGCCCCATTTGGCGTGAGAGAAGAGAGCATTTGAGAGAGAAAAATGTGTATTGATTTGTCAAATGATTTACCAAAAATCAATTTATATTTATGCCATAATTTATTAAATTAATAATAAAATTATGACACAAACATGCAATGGCTTAGAGTGTGTCAACCCTCAAACTCCATGCAATGACATTGAGTGCAATCTACACTATCAACATGCAATGCATTATCAATAAAATAATATATACAATGACATGTGTCATGTGGGCCCCACACGTTTCCAAATGAAAGTGGGCCCACGTGCACTCACGCGCGTTCGGGTTCGATATTTCCGAAATACCGAGCTTACGTCGCGACGTTAATTCAATCGAATTTAAATAAATAATTGCCCCCGGCGAAATTATTATTTACGTCGCTAACGAATTAATTCTTAATTAACTCGTTTGCCCGAATTAAAATCTGATTTTAATTCCGCGTCGAAATCTAATTTCGTCTAATATATCGAATATATTAATACATCGATTAATTCCGAATTAATCGTTCTCTCTCTTTAGACGACATTTTATCCCGGATAAAATATCTCCGTTATTAATCCTAGATTAATTTTCTCTCTCTTCTATATAATCCCAGATTATACAAGAGTGCAAGTTGTGCGTCATCGGTGGATTATCGGGAAGCGACCCATGAGATCCCCGGATAATTGGCAGTAAATACGGTCGTCGGAGTGCCCGAATCACGTACGTACCAAGTACTACGTTCTACCGATTTACGAGACAAGGTCGACTCCTAGCAAAGCACCAAGTCTTCCCAATTCTCCGGACATATCCATTTAAGAATATTAAGATCTGTATCAAGCGCGTATACAATTGTATTGTGCATATCGGCCCAGTATCGGATAATCACGTGCTAGGGCTGGGGCTGGATAAGTGTCTGCCCCGTCCGAAACACATATCGGATGTCTGGTAACTAGTCTCTATAATCGGATATTCATGACCTGGTCATAATATCACGATTGGATGCGCATCACTTTAAGAGCACTAATACCGTATCCTGCGTGACATCATCTCCATTATGACTGGAGTGACACTTCCGTCTTGACATCACATCCAATACACTACGATTCTCTGATAAACCCAGAAGAGGTGAATACAGAACCAGTTAAGATCCCCCACCACCAAAACCAAAGTTTACCGATTGTCGTAAGTATTAGCGATGTAAGTCTCAGGTTAAGACTATACACACCTACCTTGATTTCGGCCTCCCATAGACACCTAGTCATAATACCAATGGGATTCCGAAGGGTCTATCCAGAGCGAAGCTGTTTCCCGTACCATCGTTGAAACACGACCTCCTATCGCACTTGCACAAGTATCCAATACTTATATATATGAGAACTATGCCGTTGTGCCCTCACAACGCGCACAAGTGCAATACTAGTCTATTCCGCATTATCGATGTCCAGTCTCGATAATACTACGACTAGGGATATTTAATGATTAAACCTTTGGGGACTGATACTGTCTCATATCATTCTCAGTCAGTCCAGGAACTAATCATAGGGACCTCTCTTCATTTATATATCTATGGTGATCTAATCACAAACGATGAGAGTGCAATTTCCTTATTACATATAGTTAATTTGCTACAACAACACAATGATCTGTGCAAATAGTGACGCTATGGGTCATATTATCCAACAATCTCCCACTTGGCACGTAGCGAGTCACTCAAGTGTCCTACACTCGAACTATGTACAATTCGCTCAAATTGCTGAGGAACGTTTTTCGTCAGCGGATTTGCTTAATTATCGTCTGACGCGATTTACACGATCATCACATCGCCACGATGTATGATCCGAACGAATCAGATGATACAGAAGTATATATCTGGATCGTCGATGAGACCTTTAATTCCTTAGCCTATGCTGACGCCTAGCTCAGCTGCTAACAGAACTTTATCTAATCTTATTAGATTTATTTTCTACCCAGATGGTCTTCTATTGCTGCCTCAGCTGCAGCAATGATCCGCATTTGTTGTTTATTCGGCAACAGTTATCTTGCTAGGAAGATTTCCAGCTCACTGTCCCTGTTATTCAAACTTTATAGTACCGCAGTATTTACCGTTTGGAAACTTGCAGCAGTGATCCCAGTCACTTCAAGTTCTCCATCTCCATAGTTTAAGACAACATCTTTAGTTCTCTCAGATACTAACAGATGTTTTTAATCTTCAATCCAGTGACTGTCACTTGGATTGACCCGATTGTGACTCCATATGCTCGAAGCGTATGAGACACCAATACAAGTACATTTTAAATGTACAATTTCCTAGAGAGTGTTAACAACTCCAAATCTATCCCAGTAGATCTTTATTCCTTGAATAAAGGTTGTTACTCCCCAGAATTCTACGGAGAATTTCTATTGAAAGAATATCTATGAAAGCCAAGCTTTCACAATGCTTTATGGGAATTTCACTGTCAGTGCGCTCTCCCACTAACCTCCTTATATACACAAGAATTATTTCGTTTTGAGTCAAATCATAAACCATTATGATTATTTCAAAACAACAGTTCCAAGAACCTTATGCTTGCATCAATCCAAACATGGATCGAATAACCCGCAAACCTTGTTTGTCGGTTATATAAAATCGTCAGGATGTTGTAAATATCCTCCAAAAGGTTTCCTTTTCAGGAAAGCGATTTTGATTTGTAACTGACATATTTCATCAATGAAATATACAGTTATCAACAAGCATCTTCAAAATGGATTTATCATGGCAACAGGTAAAAAGGTTGAACCGTTATTAACATAATGTTGATAACGCTACCTTTCCGTCAAAAGCCCTGCTTTGTACGTTGGTATGTTGCCTTCCATGTATGTCTTCCTTGAAGACCTTTAATGTACCATAGGCACAACGCCTTGTGGTACAACAACTAGTATCCAAACATAGTTGTTATACATGGAATCCATTTCGGACTCATGGCACTTTGCCATAACAGGGAGTCGATACCTCGTATCACTTCCTCATAACGTAATCAGTTGGTGTACCCTTAAAGATTAAATCTTTATGAGGTGAGATCAGAAACCCATACCCTAGGTTGTTTTCTGACTCTCTCTGATCTACGCGGTTTCTTGTGTATTTGAAGATTAATGGTATAGATTCATCATTGATGAACTATTTGTGTTCCATTAAGGACTTCGTGCTTTGAATAGTATTACTCCGATTTTCATCGAGTATCACTATCCTCCCACTGACCACTGCATATCGGTATTCCTCTCAGGAAAACCGCATGGTGAGCAACAATTACATTGTTCTCATGTGGGATTTACAAGTACTATATTTAAGGTTTCCCTTAGGATAACTTATATTGGCACTTATCCAATTTGGGTCCTTAGTTTGGTATCATCCAAACGCTATGCCTCGCATACCCAAATTATCAGGAATGAGAAACCTCGTTTCTTCCCTGTTCATATCCTATATGATATCTGTCAAACAGATTTATATGGAACCTTATTCTAAATAAGTTTTGCACTGTTAATACATATCCTGTTGAAGGAAATTAGCTCAGAGCGACTCGTGATAAACCTTATTATGTCCACAAAATTCGGTTTTTGGTTCGGACACACCGTTTTAACTAACGTGTCTCGGGAGGAGTCCTCATACGAAAGAATACCGTACTCTTTCATTTATATATGAAACTTACTACTGCTAAGTATTTTCCATTTCGGTCTTACCGTGGCGGAATAACACTATAGCCGATCTGTTTGTCTACTTCGTGTCGAAACTCTAAAGTTTCCGATCTGTGTTCTTCAAAAGAAACACATAACTACAACGTGATGTCACATCCGTTAAGGTCACGAAATATTCATATTCACATCTATCTAGCTAGCTAGATATGGGCCCACTTACTTACTTCACCATGAATAGGGCTAACAGATCGGTGGCCCTTTTACTATTACCAAGTAAATAGCATTTTAGGTATTTTACCTAATAAACTAGATTCGCAGACCTTATTTGAATAGTCAAATCAGTCCTAGTATCCACTCTTCAAAAAGTGTGGATATACGAGTCTTGTTTAATAAACTAGATTCGTAGACCTTATTTGAATAGTCAAATCAGTCCTAGTACCCACTCTTCAAAAGTGTGGATATACGAGTCTTGTTTAATTGTGTCCCAGACAACAATGCCACAAATAAGTCTCTATTGATCAAATCAATTTGAGCTATTTATTTGTCATTTTATATGTTTGAGATTTTATTTATATTCAAAATATAATTCTGTTATTTACATCCAATGTATTTATCTCAGTATCATCTTTATATATTGAAACACTTTAGTGTTCTAGAATATAAAGGTTTTATCCGCAATGGATTAAACACTGATATAGAGATAATGACTCTAGATAAACTAGTTACATTATGACAGTTCCTAATTTAAATACATACCCAAAAGGGTAGTTTCTAAACTTAGGTATCTACGGTCGAAACAGCGACTTTCGTCCCGTTTCCGATTCGCAGAGAAATCTCGGCTTGAAGCCAGTATCCAGCTCACAGCGGATTCTGAACGTCAATACATATATTTTATGTACCACACTAAGTATTTAAAATCCAATTTTAATACTACTAGTGAACATAACTTTGACAAATATTTTAAAGTTAGAGCCTCGCCCTTTCTTTAATTCCTTCGTGTCTTCCATATCCAAATGGTAGTCACTTTGGGATATGTCAATTACCTTTTCAATATTTCACAAACCTTTGGCCAAGCCTTGGGTTTCGGAATATCGAAACGATGTGCACCTTGTGCTACATGCCCAATTGCAAATCTTGACTTTTCTCCACTAGAATAGTCAATTAATTCTCCAAGAATTATTAATTGCAATTTTAATACTTCTAAATCTAAAGATAGATTTATTATAAGTATATCAATTAAGCACTAAAGTCATCATCACATAAATCTTCCAAAGACTTTATGCTCTACTATTTGCTTAATTATGGGCTTAGTAATAATAAGTTATTTTATCAAATAAATTAACCTATTATAATTCCCAATTGAAAATTAAATCATTTAAAACATTTAATCCAATGATTATATATTTTAAATATTCAACCTTTCAATTCTTTACTTGATTTTAATAGTCCAACTATGTAATCAAATTATTAAGGTACTATTTATTATAATGATTACAATAATCCAATTATTTAATCAACTATAATTTTAATATTGATTACTATAATCCCATTATAAAATCAACTATCATTTAATTCAATTATATTGATTACTATAATCCAATTACAAAATCAACTATATATTGAATGAGTTTGTATATAGTCCAACTATATATATTTATTAAACAACATAAAATATTAGTCCGACTAATACTTTTGATTAATATGACGAGTAAAATAAAATGAGCGTGTTTAGCGAGTATTCGAACGAATGTTGCAAATTCAATACTTGCCTCCCACTATTTTTCGTCGAGCCTCTAACCCTCTGTCGAGTACTCGGGAAACCGTGTTTCCTAGTGGGCTAGGATCCCGTTAAATATCACACAATCTTGACTTTGGCCAACAAATTGTATGATAATTAACTAGGTAGATCTCTAAGATCAATTGGATCTCATCCAATTCCTAGATCCGGTTAGGTGGACATCCAAGTCCTAAACATATATCTCATATATGCCTATATATCCAATATATATACCTTAACCTTTTTCCTCTGAATCAACCAGGCCTTGGCTTTGGCACAACAAACCTGATGATCCCAGTCAAGCGCGGACCCATTGACCATGGAGGCTTCGTAATCAATGTCAATGGACAAGAAGTGGTCTTGACTTTGGCCACAAACCACAACTTGGACACGACACCGATATAGAACAAAGCCTCGTGATTAAAACACATCTTTGATGGACAAGGGCTTGACTTTGGCCAACAACCCCTGCCAATCTCGGATCTTGAGTAAGAATCACTCAATGGAAGGAAAACGCGATATTTAATGAGGGTTTTTCGCGTGCAAATTGGCTACCAATTTAATTATCTTTGTTAAGGTCTCATCATCATACACCCTTAAACATGCATTCTAAATACATAATAAAGCGAGTATGAAAATAAATAATAATGATATGCGGATGGATACTTAACACATTGATCCTAGATCAAATCTCTCCTTTCTCACTCAACTCACTAGCACTTGTACTACTTCTACCCGTTACACTACACTTCTAAAGAAACCTCATATACATAGAGGGGAATAGGTGAGAAGAGAATACAAAGAGAATAGAGGTGATAAGGCTGGACACGCAGGTCCAATTTAATAAATCGAATTTATTACAACAATTTCTAAAATTGCCCACCCGACTAATATCCATCCGATATACATTATTCATTCAACACAACCATGTATTCACACACATAAGCATGCTATCAATCAATCTAATCAATTAATTAATCTGATAATTAAGTGATCATCCAATGTTCAAACAACGATTTGATTTTGTTTGAGTCAAACTCGTTTTTTGCGAATAAGTACTCAAAGTACGAATTCATGAATTAAATTAAACTACATCATTAAATCTAATTTACATGTATTTAATACTAATTCATTATTCAATTCCAAATTAAATATTACACTTTTATTTAATAAACCTTTTACGATTTAAATTCCAAATCTAATCGTAACGCGTCTCAAAGACCGATTAACGTCCAACGTCAATTCAATTAAAGTCCAATGGGCTTTTGATTGATTTCTTAAGGCGTGGACTTTTGGTCAACTCGGGTCAAACCGATAACCAAAGTCCAATCCGGGATTTACCCCATAAGCCCATAAATCAATCTTGGCCCATTAGGCCCAATTGAACATTAAAGAAAGGTTCATTAGTCGCAATTGGGCTTTATGGTTAAGGTTTTGGGCCCAATTGGATCTCATCCACTTGGCCTAAACCAAACTTGATAAATCAAGCCCATAGGCCCAATTACACACTTTAATTCTAATTTCCAAAATTAGGCCCAATTAATTAAATCCAAAAATCCAATTTTCACAATTTAATTACCAAAAGTGCATTATATGATTAATCAACTAAATCAACATTTTCAAAACAACCAATTAGTCTTATTATCATATTCAATTCATTATCACATGTCAAACACACATAATGAAAAATCAAACCCATTTACATGCTTTCATGCTCTCGGCCAAGGAGGGATTTTGTGTCCGATTTGGTTTCGATCCAATCGAACCTACAATCGACATCAAATCACCCTCCGATTTGATTTTATACACATCCAATGTCACAAAATCAAAATTACCAAGACATTAAAGGGCATTACTCATTCGGCCAAGGTGGAATTTTGGGGAAAATCATCCAATGCATTTTTCATAAAATTGATTCCATGTAACATCATTCTATATACATGTAAGCATTCTTATTCATCAAATTTCACAAGAACATGCTTCAATCAATTTCATCACACCCATTCGGCAACATCAATATTTTGGGGAAAATTATTCCAAATCAATTTTCAACAAATTGGTCCAACCAAAATGCAATAAATCATGTTATAAGCATACTCAAACAAGCAATTTATTCAAATCATGCTCAACAAACATTACACCCCAAATTTTAAGCCCTACAAATTTCTCATGCTTGCAACATTAGCTCTGATACCATTGTTGGTAAATTCTAAGGTCCCAAGATCAAATCAAGACATGAAATTATGTGTGAACACATCAACGGAGGTAGCGGAATACTCACATTGATCGGTAGAGTCGATTTGGAGACGATTCAAGCCCAAAAACGCACTGCCATGTAAGCCTACTGCATGCAGTCCACTGCCTACAAAAACAGAAAATTAAGTGAAGAAACGGAGCTCCTAGCTTCGTCGGATGGATCCCGTCTCATGGTCGAACCTCCCTACCACCTTCGCAAGACTTGTAAGTGTGCTAGCACTTGATTTCTCACCATGAGAAACCACTCTTGCTTCCCTTTAGCTCACGGTTTTGTGAAGAAAAACAGTGAGCAGTTTGCCCCATTTGGGCGTGAGAGAAGAGAGCAATTTGAGAGAGAAAAATGTGTATTGAGTTGTCAAATGATTTACCAAAAATCAATTTATATTTATGCCATAATTTTCATTAAATTAATAATAAAATTATGACACAAACATGCAATGGCTTAGAGTGTCAAACACTCAAACTCCATGCAATGACATTGAGTGCAATCTACACTATCAACATGCAATGCATTATCAATAAAATAATATATACAATGACATGTGTCATGTGGGCCCCACACGTTTCCAAATGAAAGTGGGCCCACGTGCACTCACGCGTTCGGGTTCGATATTTCCGAAATACCGAGCTTACGTCGCGACGTTAATTCAATCGAATTTAAATAAATAATTGCCCCCGGCGAAATTATTATTTACGTCGCTAACGAATTAATTCTTAATTAACTCGTTTGCCCGAATTAAAATCTGATTTTAATTCCGCGTCGAAATCTAATTTCGTCTAATATATCGAATATATTAATACATCGATTAATTCCGAATTAATCGTTCTCTCTCTTTAGACGACATTTTATCCCGGATAAAATATCTCCGTTATTAATCCTAGATTAATTTTCTCTCTCTTCTATATAATCCCAGATTATACAAGAGTGCAAGTTGTGCGTCATCGGTGGATTATCGGGAAGCGACCCATGAGATCCCCGGATAAGTTGGCAGTAAATACGGTCGTCGGAGTGCCCGAATCACGTACGTACCAAGTACTACGTTCTATACCGATTTACGAGACAAGGTCGACTCCTAGCAAAGCACCAAGTCTTCCCAATTCTCCGGACATATCCATTTAAGAATATTAAGATCTGTATCAAGCGTAGTATACAATTGTATTGTGCATATCGGCCCAGTATCGGATAATCACGTGCTAGGGCTGGGGCTGGATAAGTGTCTGCCCCGTCCGAAACACATATCGGATGTCTGGTAACTAGTCTCTATAATCGGATATTCATGACCTGGTCATAATATCACGATTGGATGCGCATCACTTTAAGAGCACTAATACCGTATCCTGCGTGACATCATCTCCATTATGACTGGAGTGACACTTCCGTCTTGACATCACATCCAATACACTACGATTCTCTGATAAACCCAGAAGAGGTGAATACAGAACCAGTTAAGATCCCCCACCACCAAAACCAAAGTTTACCGATTGTCGTAAGTATTAGCGATGTAAGTCTCAGGTTAAGACTATACACACCTACCTTGATTTCGGCCTCCCATAGACACCTAGTCATAATACCAATGGGATTCCGAAGGGTCTATCCAGAGCGAAGCTGTTTCCCGTACCATCGTTGAAACACGACCTCCTATCGCACTTGCACAAGTATCCAATACTTATATATATGAGAACTATGCCGTTGTGCCCTCACAACGCGCACAAGTGCAATACTAGTCTATTCCGCATTATCGATGTCCAGTCTCGATAATACTACGACTAGGGATATTTAATGATTAAACCTTTGGGGACTGATACTGTCTCATATCATTCTCAGTCCAGGAACTAATCATAGGGACCTCTCTTCATTTATATATCTATGGTGATCTAATCACAAACGATGAGAGTGCAATTTCCTTATTACATAGTTAATTTGCTACAACAACACAATGATCTGTGCAAATAGTGACGCTATGGGTCATATTATCCAACAGATATATGCCATACTTGGAAGTTTGGGCTTTTAGAAGGCTGATGTGACGGAAATTGGTCAACGATTCTTCTTGAGAATAGACCCTGCTAGACGGAACAGTACCTGAGTAGTTGAACCGCAGGTTGTCACATCGACAAAGTGTACAGCAGTGGCTAAAAAGTTGAAGTGATGGGTTTCTGTTGACATTGGATAGTTGAGCCAGATGTCAGTACGACTGTTTATTGAATTGTTGAATAAATGAGCATGGGGGCAATGATGGCATGATGATGACGGCTGACGTAATGGGTTGGTGGAATAGCGGATTTGAAAGCCTATATAAAAGGGATGAAAATTCAGATTCAAGGGTTGTCATTTTTCGCATCTCACTACTTGTAAAAGAGCAAAGAAAGAGCATCTAAATTAGGGCATAGAGAGAAAATTGATCGGTTCCCGAGATTTATACCGGACTTGTCATAAGACCCGAGATGTTCAATTTTTAATCTTTTCCTTCCCCACTTTTAGCTCTAGTTAGTATCAACCCCGAGCAGGTAATGAAAAGATAAACCCATTTTTACTCTCTTTGACGTAGGTTGGAGTCACTCTCCGTCGAACCACGTAAATCTCTGTCTCTGTGATTTTCTTATCTGCTTGCTGAGTTTTTTTTTGGTTTCCTATTAATCAAATAAATTCATTACTTGAGGGGTGTTTATTCGAGGGGTGAATTTCCTATATTACTCTTACAATGAAAACAACCGTCAACATACATTAATTTTTTCCGAAAATCATAATACAATAATGCCTTAACCTCAGTTAAAATAGACAAAATTTTCTCATGAATCCATCTCCATTTGAGATGGCAATTGATCAACATAAAAAAATTATCCAAAACTCTATGGGCTCTCAAATCTCAATCGGGATTCAAGATTTTCTTTCATTTCTAATCTCGATGTCCAACTTGCTTAGTATTTTGGTCTATGTACCAACCATTCTTTTTGTTATTACCATCCTGCCCTTTTAAAAATTTTCTTTTAGAAAAGTAGACACCCGGACCCTCCTGTGCATGCAGAAACAGAAGTGTAAGTTGATTAGTCAACGTGTTTGGTTGGTGTTACAGCTTTCAAAGAGTTCAAGTGGAACTCAAAAAACGGCATTACCGGTAATAGTGAATCTGACAACAAAGAAGAATTAGGAAACGCCAAAAACCAGACCCAAAATAAAAAATAAAAAATTATTATTAAATAAAAAAAATTCCTCTAAATTTAGCAAACGACTCTTCACAACCATCCATTCTTCTCTCTTTAAAATCACTTCCCTTTAACGTACTACTTCTTCGATTTAGATTCTCCACTCAATCTTGGCTTCTGCTTTGATTTTCTTTCCCCTTTTTTAACCCATCACTGTTTTTTTTGTTCTCACTTTCACTCTTTCACTTGTATGTTTATTTATATGCTCACTTTTTTTTATGTGGGTTTCTTATATTTGTTTGATCTGAGTGACTGGGTGGCCTTGTTCTGGATTTAAAGCATATAAAGGTCAGTTGGTTTTGTTTTGTTCTGCCTTTACTCTTTGTTCATTATGTTTGTTTCTGTTTGATTGGTTTTTGTTATTTTTATGATTTATAGGTAGCTTATGTTATATGGGTGTATTTTGATTGGGATTCCATTTATCAGATACTATCACATAAAATTTAGCTTCGTTTATAAGAATGTGTTTTCTGTTTTCTGTATCTTGAATTGTATTCTGTTTGTTTCTTGTAGTGTTTTTTTGTATGTATAGTCCCAAGAGGCGTGGCTTGGTGCTCACGATCTTAACTTGAGGTCTTGGGTTCGAATCGCGTTTCTTATAAGAGCCTGGGACCGTCGAGGTGCGGAAGGGGTGGTTTGGTGGTGGGTTTCCAAATATTTCAAATTAAAAAATAAAGTTTTTTGTATGTGTCTGTCACTGACATTTTGTTCCTGAGTCATTTGGTACGAGGGTTGATGCGATTAAAACTTACAACACAAAGTGGGAGGGAACCATTAGATTTGAAGACCATGAATCAATTCTAAACAAGGCTTGTTAATGGGTCTGAGTTCATGAGAAATAAAATTACTTTTCTTTTGTATGTTTTCTATATTTATTGTTTCCATTATTTGTTCCATTTTCATTGATCTAGTGGAGAAAGATTAATTTCGATCTAGACACATTTCGTTGATTAATATAAAGTTGGATGATAAATGGTTAATTGAAAAGCTTGAAAGTCAAATAATTGATATAGCCTAAAAGTTTAGGAAACTAAGTTTTAGATGCTTGAAAATCTGCTTGGATATTCCCCGAAGTAGAAAATTAGCATCGTCATCTCCATTTGTCTCTCTATTCTATTTGAGAACAAGTTTCTAAATGAATTCTCTAGGTGTTCTAATGACATGTATACTGGAAATGCTTGACGATATTGTTATGCCACTCGACTGTACTTATCTTCACCTTATGAAGCTTGTCGCTTTTTTCATCAATTTTTATACTAATACATTTGTTAGTTTCGTAAACTGAAAAACTTAATGCCAGAGATGCTTCCTCTGTTTCAGCCCCCCTCTAATGCAACGACAAGCTATGATTAATTCTGAAGGAGAGCTTAAGGTAAGTTTTGGCTATCAATGTAATGGTCAAGGAGATGGCGCTTGTGAGGTGCCCAATGGATATAACATAATTCCTGGGATTAGAATCCAAAAGACCAGTAGTTTTTCTTGCCTGTCTGGTGCTGCCTTAAGTGCCAATGCGACGTTGGCCAATACAAATATCTGTAATGGTTTGATAGGGGCAGAAATACTTCCTAGTTTGGACTCCCCGAAATCGTTTCATAGGGTTCCCTCATCTCCATCTCTGTCAAGGTTGGATATGCTATCTTCTTCTATCCAAAGCAGTTTGTCGAACCTAAGTTGCAGCCCATCTTCTCCAAGTGATCTACCTGAATGTGATTCTTATTTGTCGAAACCCCTGATTGGTCCTTCCAGAAGTGAAGGTTTGCTTAACGGAATGGAAATACAGATGGCAGGTGGAGCAGCTGGCGAAGACAGAGTTCAAGCTGTTTGTTCTGAAGAACAGGGCTTGCTCTTTTGTGCAATTTATGATGGATTCAATGGAAGAGATGCCGCTGATTTTCTGGCTGGGACTTTATACGAATCTGTCATGTTTTATTCAAACTTATTTGAATGGGAATCAAAGAGCGATGCCATCAGAGAACCTGATGGGTCAGATTTTGGTGGGCCTCTGCAATATGTATTTGAGGACCGCAACAAGGATTCGCGTGTTAACATTTTCGCCGATGCAAGTATTTGTCCTAAAAGGGAAGTATCTTCTTCATTTCGGCATGCAGTGCTTGACAGCCTCCAACGTGCTCTTAATCAGGCTGAGAATGATTTCTTGAACATGGTTGAGCAGGAAATGGAGGATCGCCCTGATTTAGTTTCTGTGGGATCTTGTGTTTTGGTTGTGCTTCTTCATGGCAACGATTTGTATACCCTCAATCTAGGTGACAGTAGAGCTGTTTTGGCAACTTATGATGAAGGCAATGAGTTAAGTGGACACAAACGGCTGAAAGCTGTTCAGCTCACTGAAAGTCACACTGTTGAGAATGAAGTTGAAAGAACTAGACTACTTTCTGAACATCCTGATGATCCGATGCCCATTGTAGCGGGAAAAGTGAAAGGAAAATTGAAGGTCACTCGTGCTTTTGGAGTTGGTTACTTGAAAAAGGTACATATACAGTACTGTGTTTTAACCCCTTATTTTGTTATTTCCTTAATATAATCTAGTGGTTAATTTTAGCTTCTTGATCAGGCTTAACAATTGTATTGCGTCAAATCTCAGTGTGCCAGAGGCTACTTTGTTTTCGAATAAAATGAATATAAATAGCACATATTAAAAAAATTTCCATGAACTTGAGATACCATTTTGCATTATGAATACATAACATAACTCTTGTTGAAGAACTGAAAGCCCGTTTTTATTTATACAGGACTCTTAATAAATGTTTCTAAATTCGGTTAAGAATGTTATTTTGTTATGCCAATGCTCATTAGCTTGTCCATTATAATGTAAACTACAAGAAGCCGGAATTTACTTAAGCATGTTGTTGTGTAATTATAAAGAGAGAAAATTCTCTCTCATACTTGGATCTTTTAGTCTCATAGTTGATAGTTTAACTGTTTTCTCAGTGAGATGATGACGATTATCTCTAATGTTCACGTGGATAACATATTATTTTTATATCTGCAGAAAAATTTGAACGATGCTCTAATGGGCATTCTTCGAGTTCGTAATCTCATGAGCCCACCTTATGTTTCCACTCGGCCATCATTGAATGTGCATAGAATCACAAAATCTGATCACTTTGTTGTAGTGGCAAGTGATGGTCTCTTTGACTTCTTTACCAATGAGGAAGTGGTAGATCTTGTCCGTCGCTATATATTAAGCAACCCATCTGGTGATCCAGCGAAATTTCTGCTGGAGCATCTTGTTCAGAGAGCGGCAGAATGTGCAGGTATTTTTCTGATTTCATCTCAATTGCATACAAGTTACTGCTTTCGTTCTGGTATTGTTTAGAAATATAATGATTGCATATTAAGGATTCTGTTACGCAAAATTTGAATTCTAAATCCATTTTAGATGTACATTCTGAATGGTACATAGTCATGCTATCTTGTACTAAGTCAATTTTTAGTAAATAATAACGATTAACACACCATGAAAACTCTTATGGTAGGGAAATCTAATAAGTTAGTCGCAAGAATTTAAACATTTAATTCTGTCGTTTCAGGTTTCAGTCTCGAAGAATTGATGAATATTCCAGCTGGTAGGCGGAGAAAATATCACGATGATGTAACTGTAATCGTCATCATACTCGGAACCAACAAGCGAACGTCTAAGGCCTCAACTTGCGTGTAAGATGGTAACCATTTTCTGTATTCAACAAACTTGCTTTTTAAATTGTATATGTAGTTGATGTCGCGGTCTTCTGTTTTCAATCAGTGCTTTTTAATAGACTCGTATCTGTAGCTATGTATATATAGCTGATGGCAAAAACGTTTTCATTATCTTTATCTTTTTTTTGTTTCTTCATCTGTTCATGGTCTTAGCTGCCCAGTTTTTGTAGGGCACTCAATATGTGCACTAGTTCCTTTGTAAATAAGTGAAATGAGCCTTTTCTTTTGTTCCTCTTAGATGGACTAAATAAACTAAATGTGATATTTTAATTGCTGGCAATTTTTAAAATTAAGAATCTCTGTCCTTTTTCTCCATGGCATGGCTTTCATCATCAACAAGAAGCCATAAGTTTCTGGTTACTTCAGTTTATTGGCCTTTGGAGCATGCAAAAGTGAAGTTGCTCATTGAAAGTTTGCCCATTCTTTAATGATTTTTATTACTTTATTTCATTGGTCTATATTAGTTTTTAGACCAGTCCCCAAGAGACGTGGTTTTATGATGTATAGCTCAGAATCTGACTTTTAGATCCTGAGTTTGAATCTAGGGAGTGCGTTTCTTGTAAGAGTCTGGGACAACCGGGGTTTTACCTGTTATATTTAAGCCCAGAAGTGGTGATTTAATATAATGAACTGTTAAAAGATCAAATACCAGCTTCAACTTAGAAACAGAACAAAGTTTGAAAGTATGTCAGTATGTCATTGTCTTTGTCCAAATACTTGAGCTTAAATGGAAGTCAAAATTGGCTGAATAATGTTTTGATACATATATACTAAGTTTGAAATTAATCAATAAAGATGGTGAGGAAAATAATTAATTTACACATGACATGTATTCAATGAATTGAACTATTAAACCCGTCTCATACAAGTTTTTCTCCACTATCAGAATCAGATCATGACCCTTTAAATCATATTGGCTTGGTGGTGTAGGGCTCAGGATCCCACCTTGAGGTTCTGAGTTCAAATCCAGAGAGTGCGTTTCTTGTAAGAGCCTGAGACAGCCGGAGATTTTACCTACTCCACTTAAACCCTGAATGAGTGGTTTGGCAGTACAGTTTCCAACGATTTCATAAAAAAATTATTCCGGTCAAAAACAAAAGACCATCAAGACATTTTTCTGTTTGCTGATACAGTAACTAAATAATGTATTGAAAAACAAAATATTTTATTGAATGAAAATTGTATGGCTTCATTACAAGACGAGGCTTGATGCAAAACAAAGATGCAATGAAAGTTTATTAGATTGATGATCAACAAACTAACAAAAAAAGCTAAAAGGTAAAATCAAAGTGAAGCTACTTCAAAGAATTGCACTTGCAAGTTAAATGTATTCATTTGAAAAGGAAAAAAATTAAGCAGATTAAGCTCAA